>MJUU01011709.1:61329-76854 GCA_002080025.1 Modiolus philippinarum
AAAATATGTGTCTTTGACAT
Organism: Modiolus philippinarum; assembly: GCA_002080025.1. Classification (NCBI taxonomy): domain Eukaryota; kingdom Metazoa; phylum Mollusca; class Bivalvia; order Mytilida; family Modiolidae; genus Modiolus; species Modiolus philippinarum. The sequence goes on from MJUU01011709.1 coordinate 61,350, forward strand.
TTTCAGGAAATTTACCAAAGTTGGAACCGGAACCAAAATTCCAAAAGCTTATTGCAAATCTATAGACTATATGCAACAATTCTGCATAAAGATTTGATCCCTAAATCCAAAAATGTAGGAGGAGTTTACGTCACATGCCACATGTGTCTAATCCACATCTTTTGGTCTTTGTTTAAATTGACATCATGGGGCCTCTTGTTTGCACCAAGACCAATATAAAAAATCCGAAAGCTTATTGCGCATCTACAGACTATATGCAACAATTCTATAACAAAATTAAATCCCTAAATCCATAAATGTAGGAGGAGTTTGTGTCACATGCCACATGTGTAAAAATTGACATCATGGGGCCTCTTGTTTGCACCAAGACCAATATCGAAAATCCGAAAGCTTATTGCGCATCTGCACACTATATGCAACAATTCTACAACAAAATTAAATCCCTAAATCCAAAAATGTAGGAGGAGTTTGAGTCACAAGAAAAGTGTGACGGACGGACGGACGGACAGACGGACGGACGGACAGACGGAGGGTATTACATTATCCCCGAACTTTCTTCGAAAGTGCGGGGATAATAAGCTTTCAAATGATACATACTTTAAATAATATTTGTTTACTAAAAAGTAATATAAGGCAAAAGAATAACAAAACTTGGTCAAAATCGGAAATATTCAAAGATCCATTTATTTGGTCTATTTGAAAATAAAACTTTGGTCATTAAAAATATGTGAGCATGTTTTATATTCACGAAAATAGACTGAAAAACTAAAAACAGTTTTCAGATTTGAGAATCGAAATGCACGCTCCTTAGACCATCAAATTTCAATGAAAATATCTAAATTTTCGTCAATATTTCATAGGGGTCGGGGTACGTTTAATGGCGCTATGGAACCTATTGGGCATAGAAATTGTAAAAATTTGGGTTCTTTGTAAAGCTCATACAATAAGCAATCATTTTGTACAATCGTTTTCTATAACTGGGAAGCATTTTGTCGATATTTTGAAGCAACTGAATAAAAAACTTGAAGGAAAAACGAAAATTTCCAAAATTTCGGTAGGTGGGTCTAAAAATTGGCCCTGTTCCACCAGTGCGTGCAGGTTATGCTCGTGTTAACATGTTTCATTTTGAAGAGGGGATGTAAGCGGACTTAAAAAAATGGTTGGGGTTGAGAAGTGGGGGAGGGGGGTGCACAGGGGTTATTCTAGCCCATGGACTATGAATGAGGCATGCACTGACCTAAGATGATTGATGTTCTACATGTAGTGTCTCCGATATGAACCTTAAGATAAACTTTATCCAAAGTCATTGAAGCATAAAATATAGGTCAGAGTGACCAAATTATCATCTGAAGCAGCACCACTCTCCAAGACACATCCACTAACCAAAGATGATTGATGTCCCACACGAAGTTTCTCAGATATGAACCTTAACGCAAACTTTAACTCGAGTCATTGAAACGTAAAATATAGGTTTGAGTGACCCAATTATCATCTGAAGCAGCATCACTCTCCAAGACGCATCCACTGGCCAAAGATGTAGATGTGACACATGTAGTTTCTCAGATGTGAACCTTAACGCAAGCGAAGATGTCGAAATACATTCATGGGGGGTGGGGGTCACTTTTTAGGTAGAGGTATATACAGACGTGCCGCTGGAATGGGCCTGTTTTTTGCAGTTGTAAACTATAAGAATGGGTAGTAATTTTTTACATCATGTATATCAATGGGTCGTAAACTAACCACAAATTGCCAGAATCTCTACTGGTTCGTGTAATTAATCAAGTATATATTATGTGATGTTGAAGAACATTCCTGCTGTAAAATTTATGGTTTTCTTACTGTTTACTATACAGTTGGAGTTGGTTATCTTTTAAAATTTACCAAAATAGTCGATATTTTGTTTGAGGAACTACCGGTATATGAAAGGGTGTATTTTCAAAATGCAAGCAGTGGGCCTGCCCCCAATATCACCAAAAGTGACCCTGTGGTACATGCTTTACTATACGGTGAAATGTACTTTTCACGTTGATGTCACAAATAAATTGATACAGAATTTGTCACCACAGTTATTTTGTGATTATACGGGTGAAATGCACTTTTCACATTGATGTCACGATTAAATCGATGCAGAACTAATTAAATAAATTTGTCACAAACGTTAATTTGTGACGTAAATATCTTTATTAGCCTCCATGTAAAACAAAACACACTGTTATCAAATGAGTCTGAAAACCAATGGTATCTAAACAAAAGAATGAGAGCTCGCCTTTAGAAAAGATAAAAAGATCGATTGCATTAATAATATTTTTTTTATTAGGTCTGTAGGTCTGATAATTGGCTCTTATATTAAAGGGCTACGCCGAGCGCAGCATGATACTACCGCAGCATGTCGACCACTGAAATTTGAATAAGTGTAATCTAAAAGTGAATATGAACATAATTAAGGGCTAGACACAGTAAATAGATTGACAAAATAAGGAGCCTGACACAGTAATTAGCTGGACACAAACTAAGGACCATCAAAGTTAGCCCTTTTGTTCCTGAAAACTCCGAAACTGTAAGATTTAAGCAAAATTGTTGACATACTACTGACAGCATATATCAAGTTGAATCCAAAGACAAAAAATCCCCCATCAAAATCCGATTAAAAAAACGACTATACATATTTTCAAAAATTACAATTTCGGCCCCTTTGACCCCTTATAGTTTGGAAACTGTAAGAGATATACAAAATCTGTTGACATACTACCATAAGCTTACAACAAGAGGAATCTAAAGAAAAAAATCCCATCAGAATCCGATAACTAGAGGCTCTCAAGAGCCTGTAGCTCGCTCATCCGGTCCAAAGCTAGCATAGACAATAACCTCAATAATAAAAGGTCTCATTTTCTAGTATGATAATAAACCTAGATGTAATATGACCCGCTGTATCAGAGAAGATGATCTTTGAATGTGTTTTCTCACAGGGTCCAATGTTAAACAAAGTTCCCTGCTGGCAGCCATCTTGGATCTGATGGGGACTTGCCGGACCTATTTTTTAAAGGGGACCAACTAAGGACAGTTGTGCCCAAGTATGGTTCCAATTGGCCAAGTAGTCCCAGAGGAGAAGATCTTTGAATGTGTTTTCCCATTGGGTCCAATGTTAAACTATGTTGTTCGCTGGCGGCAATCTTAGATCTGATGGGAAATTGCCGAACACATTTCTAAAAGGGACCAAATAAAGACAGTTGTGACCAAGTATGGTTCCAATTGGCAAAGTAGTCTCAGAGGAGAGGATCTCTGAATGTGTTTCCCCAAAGGGTCCAATGTTAAACTAAGTTCCATGCTGTCGGCCATCTGGGATGAGGTCCACAACTTCCATCATGAAGATAACATGTAGTTCTTGACATACTAAACATTTTTGCTGTAAATCTTAACCTCTATCTCAAATCTTTATTGAAATACAAGGGAAAATGTATAAAGTTACAAAAAAATGAAGAATAACGGACGATAACTCCTTTATACGTATTCAGATTTTATTCAAAATTTCTAGGTGGTTAGATCTTGATATGCTGAGCATTTTTGCAATTTCAAGCTGTTTCAGTTTTTTTTATAAAAAATAAAAAATATAATTCGTAAAGGTTCCGCGGAACCTGGTGTCTCGCCTGCTCACTCCACTGTCATTATAATTCTGCTTTTATTAAGATGTGGATGCTAAGTAGAACTCCAAGAAATAAATGGTCTTTGAGAGTATCAGGAAATTTACCAAAATTGAAATAAAAAAATGTTGAAATCTAACTATTGAAAATATTTGCTTGACTAAAATTCATCCAAATAGCATGGTTTGCAACAAGAATTCCCAGAGATTCTTTGTCTTTGAAACTTTCAGGAAATTTACCAAAATTAAAATAAAAATTTTTTGAAATCTTACTATTGAAAATATATCTTTTGACCCAAAAAAAGCATGGTTGCTAACAAGAGTTCCCCAAAAAATTGCTGGTCTTTGAGAGTTTTAGGAAATTTACCAAAGTTGGAACCACATTTTTGGTTCTTATTTGTCAGAATTATGTCTCATATGAAACTAGAGGCTCCCAGGAGCCTGTATCGCTCACCTTTCTTTCCGTTGCCAAAATCGTGGTAACATTGTAAGTTATACAATTAAAAAATATCATCAGTCTCTCAAACTTTAGTACCTCGAACACCACCAATATCTTGTGCAGTATTTAAAGTCTGATCATGTTTTACTATTATTTCTTTGTTGGGCTTTTTGACAAAAAACGTTCTTGCTAATGACCACTTTCAACACCAGTTTTGAAATACGAACAATTTTCAATATCGATTTTGCAGAAGTCGCAACATCAATATCTATTTGGAAACCAAATTTCATTGAAATAGGACAATGTTTAAATTTCCCGCCTTTTTGGCAACGATTTTGAAAATGGCCGTCAGCAAACAATTTTCAACATAAGTTTTGAAGTTGTGACATCAATACCTATTTGGACATCAAATTTCATTGAAATCGGACAATGTTGAATTTTCCCGCCTTTTTTGGCGGTCATTTTGAAAATGGCGGTCAACGAACAATTTTTAACATCAGTTTTAAAGTTGCAACATCAATGCTATTTGGAAACCAAATTTCATTGAAATCGGACAATGTTGAATTTTCCTGCCTTTTGTGGCGGCCATTTTGAAAATGGCGGTCAACAAACAATTTTCAACACAGGTTTTGAAGTCACAACATTAATATCTATTTGGAAACCAAATTTATGAAATCGGACAATGTTGAATTTTCCCGCCTTTTTTGGCGGCCATTTTGAAAATGGCTGTCAACAAACTATTTTCAACACCAGTTTTGAAGTGCCATAGCATGGCAAACATTTCATCATGTTTCACTTAATCTTAATCTTGTATAGTTTTGGAAATAAAAGACGAAAAATACAAAATTTTTAAAATTTGGTGAAAACTCCTACAAGGATTTATGGATTTTCTTCAAAATTTCAGGGTGGGCAGATCTTGATATGCTGAACATTTTTGCAATTTACACTTGACCTCTATCTATTACACTTTTTGAAATAAAAAATAAAAAATTCAAAATTTTTAAAATTTTACGGAAAAGGGGCTATAACTTCGAGACTGGTTTTCAGATTTTCTACAAAATTGCACAGTGGGTAGATTTCATCATGCTGATCATTTTTATCTCATGTCAGATTTTTGATATCTGTAACGGTTTTCGAGTAATTTGCAAAAACAGCAATTTACCCCTATGTTCTATTTTTAGGAACAGCGGCCATGTTGTTTGGTCTACGGACATCAAAATCACAAACTTGAAAGTGCATACCCTGGTGATGATTCAGGCCAAGTTTGGTTAGTATTGGCCCGGTAGTTTTAGAGGAGAAGATCTTTGAAGAAAAGTTAACGGACGGACCGACGGACGCCGAACGACGGACGACGTGTGATGGCAAAAGCTCACATGGCCTTTGGCCAGGTGAGCTGAAAAGGTATACATGATACACCGCTACGTTTCAGGGGCATAACTCTAGGACCCTATGTACCACTGAACCCAAAATTACACTTGGGCTGTGTTTTTTGATAAACAACTTACTAACAAGTTTGAAAACAGTATGATATTTCATTCACAAGTTATCAGTCAGAAACCCTAAAATTTGCAAAATTTCAAAGTTTCAAGGATGATAACTTATAAACCCCTGGACCTCTGAACGCCAAATCGAAGTTGATCCGAGTTTGTGGTAATCAACTTACATACCAAGTTTGAAGACTGTTTCGTTCACAAGTTATGAGTCGAAAACCCTAAAATTTGCAAAATTTCAAAGTTTCAAGGGGCATAACTCATGAACCCCTTGGACCTCTGAACCCGATATTGACCCGATATTGAGGCACACAGAAGCTAAAGTTAGTCGTCATATAAGCGGGAGGTTGATGCATCAATAAACCTGGTTTATAAAATGCCCGTTCCAAGTCGGGAATATGACGGCTTGCCAAAAATGTTCTGTGGTGGATTGTGTTCCCCTGATTCAGTCGAATGTTATACGGATTTTCCTTACTGGTCTCTTCCTCTGATCGATTCGGACTTTTGTTGTCACTTTTATTTTGAACTTGACCTGAGTTTTGTGGTAAACAACTTGCATACCAAGTTTGAAGACCTTATGCTATTTCGTTCACAAGTTATCAGTCGAAAACCTTTGGGGAAACGGACGGACGGACACACGACTGAGGGTATCACATATAATACCTACGTGTGGCGGGATATAAAAATGGCTAGATTTTATTATTGTATGCAAAACTTTCAAAAACTGTTTGTCTTGGACATTTTCAGGAAATTTACCAAAGTTGGAACCGGAATAAAATTCTAAAACGTTATTGCGCGTCTATAGACAACATGCAACAATTAAACATCAAAATTACATTCCTTTATCCAAATTGTGTTTGATAACTGGACCTAGAGTGAAAATTTAACCAAAATCATTCATGCGGAAAATAAAGGTCAAGGTGACAGAATTCTGCAATGGATGTTGGTTACTACTAAAGATTACTAAAGATGTTACATCTTTAGTAGTAACCAACATCCATTGCAACATTCTTACCAATCATCATGCGTCTATGTCATGTAGGTGTTGAGATATTGTGCAAACCAAAAAATTTGATAAAAAAAAACAAGTCCAACTAGAATACTGACAAAGTCAGAAAGGTCCCCGCCCCCTCCAAAAACTTGTTTGCGGAATTTCATGGAAATCATAAAACAATATTTGCGGAAAAACAAAAATAACAAAATCCTTAGTTTTGTAAATTTAGTTTCTGTATATGGCTGTTTTGACAACTCATGTCTCATCTGTTCAGATCAAATCAAAACATTGAAAAAAAATATATGAAGGTCCTTTCAAGTTATCATATGACAGAGCTAATTCTCAAAATATGAATTAATCATATATAAACAAATAAAAAAAGTTTTTTCCCCAAATGTTTAATGAATCTCTTAAAATCATTTGTGGCCCTCTTTTGATCAAGTTCAACACTGTGCATAAACAAGAATATGTGTCTAACGGACACAATGCCCCGCCTCACCACTCTTTTGAAGAATGGTATATTTCGTGACCAGTAAAGCATGAAGTTGCTTTCATGGAAATATTCTTATTATGATTTTAGTTTGATTATCGACTAATAGGTATTTAATAAAATTCAATGATAATAGCATACATCCTTCACAGAAGATGAACCTTAAACTATCCCCCCTTTTCCATGAGCAGTGAAGCATGAAGTTGGTTACATTGGTAAATATTTATAATATCTTTTATTTATTTATATCCTAATGAGTATCCATATAAAGTGTAATGATAATAACATACATCCTTCAGAGAAAAAACTTCAAACTGAGGTAAAACCTCATACATACACCCCTTTTTTCCATGATCACTGAAGCATGAAGTTGATTGCATGGGTAAAGTTTTATTATGATTTTTGTTTAATTAGATGCTAATGTGTATTTATGTAAAGTTTAATGATATTAGCATACATCCTTCACAGAAAAAAAAAAATCAACCTGTGGGTAAACCTCATACTATCACAATTTTTTCCCGTGATTAGTGAAGCATGACGTTGGTAACATGGGTAAAATTTTATTATGATTTTTGTTTAATTAGACGCTAATGTGTATTTATATAAAGTTTCATGATAATAGCATACATCCTTCACAGAAAAAAAAACTTCAACCTGTGGGTAAACCTCATACTATCATACTTTTTTCCCGTGATCAGTGAAGCATGAAGTTGGTAGCATGGGCAAAGTTTTATTATGATTTTTGTTTAATTAGATGCTAATGTGTATTTTTGTGAAGTCTAATGATAATAGCATACATCCTTCACAGAAAAAAAACTTCAACCTGTGGGTAAATCTCATACTATCACACTTTTTTCCCGTGATCAGTGAAGCATGAAGTTGGTAACATGGGTAAAATTTTATTATGATTTTTGTTTAATTAGATGCTAATGTGTATTTATATAAAGTTCCATGATAATAGCATACATCCTTCCCAGAAAAAAAAAACTTAAACCTGTAGGTAAACCTAACTTGGGACGGACGAACGGACGGACGGACAACCCGAACACTATATGCCCCCTACTATCGTAGGCGGGGCATAAACAGATAATAAAGGGCTACGCCGAGCGCAGCATGATACGACCGCAGCATGTCGTCCACTGAAATTTGAAAAAGTGTAATTTAAAATGAGTATGGACATAGGAAAGAGCTTGACACAATAATTAGATGGACGCAATAAGGAGATTGACCAAGTAATTAGCTGGACACAAAGTAGGGAAAATAAAAATTAGCCCTTATGACTCCTTATGATTCCTCTTTGACCCTCTATAGCTCAGAAACGGTAAGAGCTACGCCCAATTCATTGCATGATGCTGAAAGCTTATATCAAGAGGAATCAAAAGAAAAAAATCCCATCGAAATGCGATGAAAAATAAAAATTTAAGGTAATCTGTAAATTTACGATTTTGGCCCCTTCGGCCCCTCATAGCTCGGGAACGGCAAGAGCTACGTCAAATCTGTTGAAATACTACTGAAAGCTTACATCAATAAGAATCCAAAGAAAAAAATCCCATCGAAATCCGACGAAAAATAATTTTTTTAGGTTATCTGTAAATTTACGATTTTGGACCCCTTCGGCCCCTCATAGCTCGGAAACGGTAAGAGCTACGCCAAATCCGCTGACATATAACTGAAAGCTTACATAAAGAGTAATCAAAGAATAAAATCCCATCGAAATTCGATGAAAAATAAAAATTTTAGGTTATCTGTAACTTTACAATTTTGGCCCCTTTCAGCCCCTCATAGCTCCGAAACGGTAACATCCCATCGACATCCGACGAAAAATAAAAGTTTTAGGTTATCTGTAAATTTACAATTTTGGCCCCTTCAGCCCCTCATAGCTCGGAAACGGTAAGAGCTACGCCAAATCAATTGACTTAATACTGAAAGCTTACATCAAGAGGAATCCAAAGAAAAAAATCCCATCTAAATCCGATGAAAAATAAATTTTTTTGGTTATCTGTAAATTTACGATTTTGGCCCCCTTCGGCCCCTCATAGCTGGATAAGGAAACAAGTTACCAAGAATCTAATAGTAGAGCGCTACGATAATTTTTCATTAGGAATCCTTTGGAAAAAATTGCATCAAAATCGGACTAAAAATAAAAAAATTAAATTTTTGAAATTCGCTCCTTTTGGGCCCCATTTATCTCGTGAACGGTACATGCCAAGTGAAATCCGTTGGCATACACCAGATTGGAAATTTTCTAAGGAGTTTACTGAAAGAAACCCCATCAAAATGAGATAAATAATAAAGATTCTACAGTCAAATATGTGAAAACAACCAATTTAACCCCTTTTGGCCCCTTTTTCTAAAACGGGCTGGGCCAGGAACATAAAATTATAGCTCGGGCTAAAGCATGTGCCAAGAAATATCATACCAAAATTTGAAAATGATCTGTTCACTGGAACCAAAGTTATGCTGTCCACAGACACAAAAATACCCAATTTTACCCCTTTTTGGCCCCTTTTTCTAAAACGGGTGGGGCCATAAACCCGAAATTAAAACCCGGGATAGCCATTATGCCAAGAAACCACATACTGAAATTTGAAGATGATCCGTCCACTAGAAACAAAGTTATGCTGGCCACAGACGCCGACGCCGACGCCGTGGACTGCGCCATAACATAATACGACCGCAAAATTTTTGCGGTCGTATAAAAATCTGTGAAGGTCATTTCAAGCTATCATACAACATAGAACTTATTCTAAGGTATGCTGTTTTTCATATAAAAACTATGTTTTACCTCCAAAAATGTATTCGGATTTTCCTCAAAAACAAAAGGGAGCTTCCTTTGGTCAAGACCAACCTTGTGTATCAAAATCACATAAATCCCTGAAGGAAATCTTAATTTATTGTACAACATAGAGCTAATTCTCAAAATACGCACTTTTTCATATAAAAACTCATTTTTCCCTCAAATTTTTTTTCAAATTTTCCTCAAGAATGAAAGGTAGCTTCCCAAAAATCATTATCTGATTTTCTTAAAAACAAAAGGGAGCTTCCTTTGGTCAAGTTCAACATTGAGTATCAAAATCATTGAAATCCCTGGTGGCAATCTTAAGTTATCATTCGACATAGAGCTAATTCTCAAAATATGCACTTTTCATATAAAAACAAATAGGTTTTTTTCCAAAAATCATTATCCGATTTTCCTCAAAAACTAAAGAGAGCTTCCTTTGGTCAAGTTCAACCTTGAATATCAAAACCATCAAAATCCCTGAAGGCAGTCTTAAGTTATCATACGACATAAAGCTATTTCTCAAAATATTAACTTTTTCATATAAAAACTAAGTTTTCTCCCAAAAATCATTTTCTGGTTTCCTCAAAAACGAAAGGGAGCTTCCTTTGGCCAAGTTCAACCTTGAGTATCAAAATCATTAAAATCCCTGAAGGCAATCTTAAGTTATTATACGACATAAAGCTATTTCTCAAAATATGCACTTTTTCATATAAAAACTAAGTTTTCTCCCAAAAATCATTTTCTGGTTCTCCTCAAAAACGAAAGGGAGCTTCCTTTGGCCAAGTTCAACCTTGAGTATCAAAATCATTAAAATCCCTGAAGGCAATCTTAAGTTATTATACGACATAGAGCTAATTCTCAAAATATGCACTTTTTTCATATAACAAGTGTGGACCCTAAAGGATGTCTCGCCTGCCTGCGCTTGGATCGCAAAGTTAATGTTATTAGTTCAAAAGACAAATGATAGATTGTCATGTAATAGTTAAAGTGCAAAATTACTATTTCACAAAATTGCAGATTTGTTTATTATATATTTTGGTGACTATTAATAGCAAACATTTTTATGTGCTCTAAGAGTACACTTCTACATCTCCCGCTACATCTCTGACAGACATGACTTTTTTTTCACCAGATGAAATAATGCTAATTGAAATTTATGGTTAAGTCCATCCACAACATTGAACTTATAATAATTACTTATTTATATTGTAAAATCATGCATTAACAGTTTCAATATGTATTAAGTACATCTCACAATTTGCCAGGGGCTATTGTCAATCAATTTAGTTCTTATATTTGTGTGAAACTTAATTAGCAAGGTCTATACTTTTATGACATCATGAAATACTTTTTCATCAAGATTATATACATAATCATGCAGATTTAGGATAAATTTCCTTACCTATTCAAATAGCAGAGAAACAGACTTGAATGTAGAAAAAAAATAGCAAAGTCACTGAACCATGATATAAAGGTCAAGGTTAATAAACTAGTGTCAGACTGACATGTATCCATTAAGACATTGCTATTAATCAAATATGATGAGTCCACACTTGTGATTTATGATATGTGGAACAGTTGCTGAAATATAGACTTAAAAGTACAAAAATCACTGAACCATGTAATTGAGGTCAAGGTTACATGACAAATGTCAGACTGGCATATACCCAAATAAATCTTACTATAGGACAAATATTGTGAATGGTGAATAAAAGGATATGGAGTAAATGCACATGAAACAAAGTCTCTACAAATACATGGTAAAAAACAAGCAAAGGAACAACGCTTTTATTGTTGTTCTTCATCTTGAAGTCACCATGAGGCCTTCAACAATGAGCTTTGCTCATACCTCATAGTAAGTTCAAGACGGCCACTAGCAACGGTTTAAGCGGAATTCTTTGCTAATTGTCGAGCAACGCTGAGTCTAGAGGCTACAGTTGCTGAGAAATAGACTTGAATGTAAAAATTTAACAAAGTCACTGAACCATGAAATTGAGGTCAAAGAAACATGACAGGTGTCAGACTGGCGTGTACCCATATAGATCTCCGTACAAACAAAATATGACGGGTCTAGGTGTAACAGTTACTGAGAAAAGGACTTGAATGTGAAACTATGTCGCAGATTTTCTAAGTTCACTGAACCATGCAATTGAGGTCAAGGCAACACGACAGGTGTCAGACTGCCGTGTACCCATATAGATCTCACTATAGACCAAATATGACAAGTCTAGGTATTATAGTTCCTGAGAAAAGGACTTCAATGTGAAACTATATCGCAATGTTTATGTGCTTATTAAACCATGAAAACAAGGTCAAGGTCATCCAAAATATATGCTGCTGGAAAGGTCATCACTTGGTGGTGCTGTGTACCAAAGATGATGTTTGTATGTATTACCCTTGAAAAGTTATGAAGGTTTTAGAAAAGAGTTTACGCCGCCGCCGCCGGATTGCTATACCTATGTCTCGCTTTCAGCAACTTTCGTCGCAGGCGAGACAAAAACTTAGTTTTTTCCCAAAAAGCATTTTCCGATTTTCCTCAAAAACGAAAGAGAGCTTCCATTGATCAAGTTCAACCTTGAGTATCAAAATCATTAGAATCCCTGAAGGCAATCTTAAGTTATCATACGACATAGAGCTAATTCTCAAAATATGCACTTTTTCATATAAAAACAGGCGTGACAATAAAAAATGTTGAAAATTTCGCGGAAAAAGGGCAATAACTCTTAGATGGGTTTTCGGATTTTCTTCAAAATTGCAGGGCAGATAGATCTTGTCAAGCTGATCACGTTTATTCCATGTCAGATTTTTTTATATCTGTAATGATTTTTGATTTTGCCAAAAACAGCTATTCACCCCTATGTGCTTTTTTTAGTAACGACAGCCATGTTGTTTGGTCCTCGGACTAATCGAACGCAATTTTGAATCTACATACACTGGTAATGATTCAGGCAAAGTTTGGTTAAAATTATCCCAGCGGTTTCAGAGAAGATTTTTGAAAAAGTTTACGAAGGACGGACGATGGACAGACGCCACGTGATGGCAATAGATCACATGGCCTGCTAGGCCAGCTGAGATAAAAATTAAGATGTAACATATTTTGAAAAATTGCAACTTCAGCCACTTTGAACCCTTATAGCTCGGAAATAGCAAGAGCTATTCCAATCCACTGACATACTACTGAAAGCTTACAACAAGAGGAACCCAAAGAAAAAAATCCATTCGAAATCGGATGAAAAATGAAATTTTAAAGTAATCTACATGTTTGCAATTTTGGCCCCATTTGGCCCCTCATAGCTCGGAAAGGAAACAAGTCCAGCTATCCCGACTTCCTATCGTTATTTATGTTTGTCTCTTGTTTTCATTATTGTTTTTCTGGTGCGGTTGGCATGTGATTGTAGTGCCTGGCCATTGTAGGTGTTTGCTGTTTTCCTGTTTTTGTAATAAAAAATCTGATGGTGCAGCACTATATCTATTTTCGTTGGGAACCTATTAAAAAACTGCATCAAAATCGGACTAAAAATTAAAAACAAGTGTGGACCCAAATTGATGTCTCGCCCATCCCCACTTGGTCGCAAAACAGATGTGAAAACTCTGACTAATTCAGAAAACTTAACATGTTGGCTGACAAAAGCAATATAGCAAACTGTTATATATAATCAAAAACCAAAATGCCAAATATCAGTGACCTACCACTGATATAGATACTGGAGAACCAAACATGTTCACTAGACCGTGAAATGAGGTCAAGGGCTAAAGCCAAATAGCAGGATGTCATGTTCCATCTAAGACAAACCCACGTACCAAATATAATGGACCATTTATTAATAGATACTTGGAAACTCAAAATGCTCACTGAACCATGAAATTGAGGTCACAGACAAAAGCCATATAGCAGACTGCCATGTACTACCCAAGACCAACCTATATACCAAATATCATTGACCTATCACTTACAGTTACTGAGAAAATGACCTAATCACAAAATCTTAACATGCTCACTAGACTGTGAAATTGAGGTCAAGGACAAAAGCTATATATGAGATTGCCATGCTCTATTTAAGACCAACCTACATACCATATATCATTGACCTAACACTTATAGTTACTAAGAAACTAAACTAAGCACAAAAACATAACATGTTCATTGGGCCTTGAAATTGAGGTCACAGACAAAAGCCATATGCCAGACTGACATGTACTACTCAAGACCAACCTTCATACCAAATATTATTGACCTACCAGGTATAGTTAATGAGAAATGGACTTAATCAGAGAAACTTAACGTGGTCACTAGACCGTGAAATTGAGGTCAAGGACAAAAGTCATATGCCAGACTGACATGCACTACTCAAGACCAACCTATATACCAAATATCACTGAACTACAACTTACAGTTATTGAGATATGGATCTAATCAGAGAAACTTAACATGGTCACTAGACCGTGAAATTGAGGGCAAGGACAAGTCATATGCCAGACTGACATGTACTACTCAAGACCAACCTACATACCAAAATTTTGACCTACCAGGTATAGTTAATGAGAAATGGACTTAAACAGAGAAACTTAACGTGGTCACTAGACCGTGAAATTGAGGTCAAGGACAAAAGTCATATGCCAGACTGACATGCACTACTCAAGACCAACCAATAAACCAAATATCATTGAACTACCACTTACAGTTATTGAGATATGGATCTAATCAGAGAAACTTAACGTGGTCACTAGACCGTGAAATTGAGGTCAAGGACAAAAGTCGTATGCCAGACTGACATGTACTACTCAAGACCAACCTATAAACCAAATATCATTGACCTACCACTTACAGTTATTGAGATATGGATCTAATCAGAGAAACTTACAGTGCTTGTACAGTAAAACATAACCAATCACACCATTATACCATACACCATACACCATGCACCATTACACCATACACCATGAACCATTACACCATATACCATACACCATCACACCATACACCATTGCACCATATACCTTACACCATACACCATACACCATGCACCATACACCATATACCATGTACCATACACCATACACCATGCACCATACACTTTACATCTTACAATGTACACTATACACTATGTCCTGTACAATGTATTTGCATTTTGGTTTTTTTTTTATTTTATAGTGGCCGGAACATACAAGAAATGAATTTTATCTTTTTGTAGGACAAAATAAAGATTTTCAATAAAAATTTGTCTCCGCGAGATCTCATTTTTCAGTCTCAACTTTAGAATACTTTCCACAAAGCTTGTTATTTACAATCGTGTAAATAAAATAAAGGGTGATACAGATTTTCGTTTGCCGTATTTTATTTCGCGTGTTGCTTTTTCTCGCTTTTGAAATGTCATTTTTGCCCTCATCTTATTTATTAAGTATTTCCTTTACATCTTTCGATTATCGAGCGTACATTAACATATCATTATGAAGGCGGCAAAGGCTTAAGGTTACAGCGTCCAAAACTTTTTTTTCGTACACCAAACACGATCTTATTTCACGTGAAATGTACATTGTACACGAGAATTTCGATATTTCTTCCATCAAAGATCAAACAGAAGCTAGTTCTATTTTTTATACACCGCACAATGACTCATTCCTTTGAAACCCTCATTAATCATATTAATAGAGAATTGGAGTACTAGGTGGCAT
>MJUU01011711.1:0-11189 GCA_002080025.1 Modiolus philippinarum
TTCTTTCATCGTCAAGTAAGTCAGCAACAAACCACTGTAAAAATTATGCAAAATACATGTATGAATAGTGTAAATAAATATAGAATAATGGAAGTTTTGTTTTTGATAATAGAAATATTGGCCAACAATAATGGACAAGCCCCTTGTGGGCGAGTCCATTATTGGAGTCAATATTTCTTGCATCAGAAACAAAATTTCTATTATTCTTTTTATCGGTAATTAACTAAATCATTTAATAAAACAAATTTTGAAATTGAATGTTAATTTTCAACAAATCGTGAAAGTGATTAGTATTTTTTTGTAATTCTTTATTTTTGCAATTGGTATTTTACATGATGTACATAAACACAATAATGAACACAAACATGACAAAATAAAACATATACGGATACAATTAACACACAAAACATATAGTAACATATATATTTCATAACAGAAGTGAGAAAGCATAAGAAACTGTAGTTTATATTACTAGTATAACAAAAACATTTGCACTCAGCCACTGAGAAGAACTTCAAGTGGTAACCACTTTTTACGTATAAAATCTCTTTGTGATTGTGTCAAGTATACTCCTGAAAATTTTTCTATATGCATATAGTATTTCAAAAATTCTATACCCCCCACAATGTGAGGTATAGAGTTCTTGCATCTACACACATAAATATAATATTTTAAGATAAGAAGAACATTTTGCACAGTGTTGCTCTGTTCTCCATTTGCAGCCATTCCAAAAATTATGTTTGAAACATTAACATCTATAGCCAAATTATGATTTTCAAAAAAGCTACAAATGGACAACCAGAAATTCTTTAAATATTAACATTCCCAAAATAAATGAACTAATGTCTCTGGTGTTTCAAAACAAAAAGTACGAAGTTCTGTTTCCTTTAATTTACATTTGTACAAAAAGGTCTTTGTTGGAAGTATTCTATGCAGTAGCTTAAACTGAAAATTTTGCAGAAGTGTATTACGGGTTATAGAAAAGGGTAATGTAAAAATTCCTTCCCAATTTTCAATATTTAAGCCAAGTATATAATTCCATTTATCTTGAGAATTGGGATTTTCTTTTGGTTTTATAAAAATATTTACTAGGTTTCTTTAGATGTTTTAATTTTTCAACAAAACTACTAATAACAAAGTCCAATATTTCTTTCCCTACCAGGCTTCTCTTCCAATCTACTGGAATTGCATTAAGAATGCCATAGAACTCAATAAAATTGGTGGAAAGATTTCCTCCATGTTTATCTAAAAACTCTGTAAAATTTAAAAACCTTCCATTGTCTGACATTAAATCATTTATAAAGAATATCCCATTTTTGCAATAGTTCGTATTAATACTCATATTCTCTTTTACTTTAATCTTCTTATTTAACCATAAAGGTTGTGATAGAATATCATTTGTATTTTGTAACTGAATCTCTTTATTAGTTTCAACAATTTTTGAAAAATTAACAAAAATATCTTCCCAGAATCTGTTCAGTTTTGTAGATATCCACCTTATACCCCCTTTATCCAGAAATAAGACTTTATCGCCCCCATATTTTTCTAAAGTGCCCAATAACAATGTTTTCCATGGCGAGTAGTTTAGGGGATCAATTAATTTACTGAGCCATGACATTTTCAATGAATAACAGAAGGATTGGATATGTGGTACCTTTAAACCACCATCTCCAAAGTCATTTATCATAACAGTTCTCTTAATCTTATCAGGTTTATTATCCCATATAAATTTGTAGAAAATCTCCTGTAATTCTTTAAAGATAGAGTCTGGAGGGTTTGGCAGAACTGTCAAACATTGAACCAAAAGTGGTTATGCTAATGTTTTTATGACTGTCACTTTACCTATATATGATAAGTCTCTATATCCCCATACATTCAACAAATTCCTAACTTTTGCAGTCTTGTCTATGAAATTACACAAAGTCTTGTCATTGTCATATAAATTAACATTAATTCCCAATAATTTAAATTTTCCTGAATTGTTCCAGAAGAGTTTTTTGTCAGGTAAAAGACATTCATTAGAACCCAATTTTGAACCAAACCATATTGCTTCTGTTTTTTCCAAGTTTACTTTCAATCCAGCACATTCAGAGATACGATCAAATATAAACAAAGCACTTTCTAGAGATTTTGGATCATCATCTAGTGTCAAAGACGAGTCATCTGCATATTGACTTAAGAGGTATTCGGAGTCATTTATTTTTATTCGACCAATATTTGGATCATTCTTGAGTGATGAACTAAGAAGCTCAAGAACGAGAATAAATAAATAAGGAGATAATGGATTAGTGATTAGTATTGATTAGTAAAAGAATTTGTATGATCTGGTAAGAGTCTCTGTAAGATGTACATTTCTTAGTTTCATTGATTCTGATTGACAAAGTAGGTGTGGCCTTAGATACTTTTTGCCAATATTTTTTCATATTTTCATATTTTTTCATATTCTTGCAAATACTGAAAAAAATTTGCTTCGTGAGATCAAAGGAAACTCATACAAATTACCGATTAACATATTTCCATAATGATATAAATCTGTGATTGCTAATTTGGGACGATCTGGCAAAAATTAATTTTTGGCAGAGTTCATTTGTCGGTTGCAATAATGTGCAGAGACAAGTTAGCAAAGGTTTAAATTTGTTATATTTCCAATTTTACATAACAGGCAAAAATAAATATCTAGTAAAACTAGAGGCTCAGAGACTGAGCCTGTATCACTCACCTGACAAAATGCTTATATGCCATGCATGACCAAAACAGATGTTTTTTACCAATGGGGTCAAATGTTTTGCTATGTTCTCCATTAGCACCCATGTTTTTTGTCTGATCAGTTTCAGAGAAGATGATGAAAAGGATGGTTATCTCATACCAAGCTCCAATGTTAAACTATGTTTTGCACTGGACTACAAGTTTTTTGTCAAATTGAAATGAAATGAGGAATTTTTGTAAAGTACCTTCCGTACATCATTTCTGTAAAGTTTGGTTGAATTTGCTTCAGTGGTATCAGAGCAGAAGATGAAAACATGATTTTCCCATAGGGTCCAATGTTAAATTATGTTTCATGCTGGCAGCAATATTTTTTATTGGATGAGAAAATTTTTGGCTATCTATGTGTAGGACCTTCCATACATCATTCCTGTAAAGTTTGGTTCAATTTGCTTAAGTAGCTTCAGAGGAGATGGAAAATATATGCTTTTCCCATAGAGTCCAATGTTAAACTATGTTGTGCCACAGCGGCCACATTTTTTAGCTGATGGGAAAAATTTCTGCAATCTAAATAAAGGACCTTCCATACAACATTCCTGTAAAGTTTGGTTCAATCTGCTTCAGTAGCTTCAGAGGAGATACATGTAGCAAATATATGCTTTTCCCATAGGGTCCAATGTAAAACTCTGTTTCCTGCTGGCCGCCATGTTTTTTAGCAGATCAGAAAAATTTCGGCAATCTACATAAAGGACCTTCCATACATCAATCCTGAAAAGTTTGGTTCAATTTGCTTCAGTAGCTTTAAAAGAGATAGCAAATATATGCTTTTACCCATAAGGTCCAATGTTAAAACTAAGTTCTGCGCTGGTGGCCATGTTTTTTGGCGGATCGGAAAATTTTTGGCAATCTAAATAAAGGACCTTCCATACATCATTCCTGCATAGTTTAGTTGAATTTGCTTCTATAGCTTCAGACAGACATGATTTTGTACAAATATGAAACAAGAGGCTCTCAAGAGCCTGTATCGCTCACCTGGGCCACGGCTGACATATGCAGTTAAAATAGTTTTAAGGGCATTATTTTCAAATTTGTTAATAGACATTGATGTTATATTATCATAAGTTAAACTATGTTCCAGACTAGCAGCTATTTTTGATGGGGTGCAGTTCTTTTGGCCAAGTTTGGATCCAATTGGCCCAGTAGTTTCAGAGGAGAAGATCTTTGAATGTCTTTTCCCATAGGGTCCAATGTTAAAACTATGATCCCCGCTGGCGGCCATCTTGGATAATGCGCGGATCTGAAAAACAACTTTTTTGCAAGGGACATCTAAGGACTACTGTGGCCAAGTTTGGTTTCAATTGGCTGAGTAGTTTTAGAGGAGGAGATCTTTGAATGTCTTTTCCCATAAGGTTCAATGTTAAAACTATGATCCCCGCTGGTGGCCATTTTGGATATAGTGCGGATCTGAAAAACAACTTTTTTGCAGGGGACCATCTAAGGACTATTGTGGCCAAGTTTGGTTAGAATTGACCGAGTAGTTTCAGAGGAGAAGATCTTTGAATGTCTTTTCCCATAGGGTCCAATGTTAAAACTATGATCCCCGCTGGCGGCCATCTTGGATATACAGTACAGAAAGAGTGGTACCGTGACAAATCACTGTGATAGACGTGTCCCACTCCGAGAGTGGATCTAAATACCTTTTTTCCTATTTGAGATCATTTCCTACTCTCTTTTGTATTAAGAGTGGTGTATTATACCGCTTAAAATGCAGAAAAAATAATTGAGATATCTTTTAAAGATAAAAAGTTATTCAGTATCACTCTCAGAGTGGGACATGTCTATCACAGTGATTTGTCACGGTACCACTCTTTCTGTACTGTAGCGTGGATCTGAAAAACAACTTTTTGCAGGGGACCATCTAAGAACTCTTGTGGCCAAGTTTGAGTTCAATTGGCCCAGTAGTTTCAGAGGAGAAGATCTTTGAATGTCTTTTCCCGTAGGGTCCAATGTTAAAACTATGATTCCCGCTGGTGGTCATCTTGGATATAGCGCGGATCTGAAAAACAACTTTTTTGCAAGGAACCATCTAAGGACTATTGTGGCCAAGTTTGGTTTCAAGTGGCCCAGTAGTTTCAGAGAAGAAGATCTTTAAATGAAAAGTTTACGCCGGACGGACAACAGACAGATGACTGAGGAAAAGTGATGGCAAAAGCTCACCCTGCCTATAGCCAGGTGAGCTAAAAAAGTGTAACCAATACAAAACTAGAATACTGACAAAGTCAGAAAGGGCCCTGCCCCCTTGTGTGTCCTAAAAACCTGACTGCGGAATTTCATGAAAATAAGATTTTCCTCAAAAACAAAAGGGAGCTTCCTTTGATCAGGACCAACCTTGTGTATATCATATAAATCCCTGATGGGAATTTTTATTTATTGTACGACACAGAGCTAATTCTCAAAATATGCACTTTTTCATATAAAAATGATAGTTTTTTCCAAAAAATCATTTTCAGATTTTTCACAAAAACGAAAAGGAGCTTCCTTTGGTAAAGTTCAACCTTGAGTATCAAAATCATTAAAATCCCTGAAGGCAATCTTGAGTTATCGTACAACATAAAGCTAATTCTCAAAATATGCACTTTTTCATATAAAAATGAAGTTTTTTCCCAAAAATCATTTTCAGATTTTCCACAAAAACCAAAGGGAACTTCCCTTGGTAAAGTTCAACCTTGAGTATCAAAATCATTAAAATCCCTGAAGGCAATCTTGAGTTATCGTGCGACATAGAGCTAATTCTCAAAATATGCAATTTTTCTTATAAAAATGAAGTTTTTTCCCCAAACTCATTTTCCGATTTTCTTCAAAATCGAAAGGGAGCTTCCTTCAGTCAAGTGCAACTTTGAGTACAAAAATCATAAAAATCCATAAAAGCATTCTTGAGTTATCGTACGACATAGAAAATGCTGACGGACGGACGGACGGATGGACAGACGGACAGACGGACAGACAGGCTGATTACTATAGGGTACCGCCATTTCATGGCGGGGCCCTAATTACAATTTGTTGACATGCTTGATGAAGAAGCTTATAGGTGCTTGAAATTCACACAATATGTGGCAATAAAAGCTTTTTTCACCAGATCTTTATCTTGCAGATATCATGACAATATCTCCATAAACAAGTCTGCAGTTCTGTATTTTTGGCTTAGGAGGAGATACATACCTGATGATACCTCAGTTATTGTAGGAGTTCACACTGCTAGTGCTTTAGATTTGTGGCATTCTTGATCATTTTTGCTTCTTTGTTTTGTCTTTGTCATACTGTCTCAATTCATGTGGGTGTAACCCCCCTTTTTGTACGCCGGATTCCGGGTATATTTAGAGAGTATTCCGTACGCCGAGGTATTGTACGCTGGATTCCAAAAAGAGTATTTCGTACGCGTACGCCGGAAATTTGGTTGCCGATTTTTTTGACATCGTGATTTTGTATGACTGCGATAAACGTATTCCGGATTCCTGTTAAATTTAGCCGGTATTCCGGATTCCAGTGGTAGGGGGGGTTACACCCCCATTCATGTTGGATGTGAATTGCCATAATTTTGGATTTTTAATTTTGGAATGCCCCTTTTATCATTTTTGCTTCGGTATTTGGTTTGCTGATGTATACCTCATTACACTTCTGTATCTTGTGTTTTTTTTAATTAAGGTAGTTCGACACTAATACACGGCGCATTCGATTGGCGCATTTGTGTAACACGAATCGGATGCGGAATTGACTTGATTTTCAAGCCGGAATAATCCTGTATTGGCCTATTCCTTGTGACGTCATAATAGATTGACATACACTTTCCCGCCAATTAGCTCCCTTTACCCGTAAATATTGTCTATTTCGTAAACTATATCAAATAACTTTCTTAATCGAACGGTGACATGTAGATTTTTTCAGCGTAACAGATAGCTTAAGTATATATCTCTGAAATATCAAAAAATTAAAAAAATCTGTCTGATATTTATTTTATATGAAAGATAAACAATAAGCATGTTCTCACAGTTCCCTATATAACTGAATTTGGCCTGATTTTCAAAGCCAGATAACAGGAAAAGATGATCGGTGACATATCATTTTTATTTTATTTTTGGAACATATACGTTAAGACCTACAAAATATCTTAAAATAAAAAAATTCTGTCTGATATTTTTATTAGGATCGAACTACCTTAAGGATGTTCGCTGGTCATGTTTATGTATTTCTGTCAGATTTTCGGACTTCTCTGGTTTTATATATTAAAAAGCTTAATAATTTTTTGCACGGTGACCCCCTTAATTTTTCCATAATTACATTTTATACATTTTTTGGATCACTCTGACAAAAGTTTCATTCAGTTGGTGTTATTTTGTCACATTCATTATTTCATAAACGTTGCTCATAGTAAACTTATAAAAAATGCTGAGGAGTTTGGTTTCCCGCCATTTTTTTGAAACACTTGTTTCTCAAAAATTACAACGGTAACCTATAAATTTTTTTGGCTTAAATTTCTTCTTAATCAATTTTCTTACAAAAAATCACATTAAAATGAAATCCTTGTTATTTTTAAATTGACCAGCATACATCCTTAAACATATTTTATTGCTCAAAACATTTACAGCAATGGGATCGGGCACAAGTTATCACAACATAATATAAAGCCCTCTCCCTATCTTGTGTTCCATCTGTACTTTAGGAACTAACTTAACATACTTATTATACATATATAAAAGTCATTAAAAGGCAACAGCGCTTCCAGGGTACGCAATTATATTTTAATCAGGTTGACTTGTTTCACGTATCTAGGATGTCACCTACCAGTTAAGCAAAACTAGTTGATCTAAATTTTATATAAATGCATACACTAGAAGTGTTGTTGCCTTTTAATAACTTCTCATTTTCTAACTAATTTAGGCACCCTTGCATACCTTCCGTATCCACTTTAAAGGCTCATGATGAACATAATATAACCAGGCATTGGTTCACATACAGTTGAACTTATTATAAAATGTAAAATTTCAATTCATATTGCAACAGACAATTTCATTGGTCAACATAATTTCTCGATAAACGCTTCTTGTCTATTAATACGCTAAGATTGTGCTGTATATGGTGGCGTCAAAATCAATGACAACTGGAATTACAAGACATAAAAGTTATTTTGGAGGAGTTTGTCGATGTGTATACATGGCTTTTATCTCACAAACTTGACATAAATCCTTCATAGATTTTATTCAGTTTGTGAGTATTTCGGCCATGTTACCCATCCATAAACTCCTGCAGAATTTACATAAAGTCCTTTGGACATTATTCAGTCTGTCAGCAAGTGGACTACATTTACACATAAATACAATTCTCTAAAATATCTTTCCTTTCCAATAAAATCACACTTACCTGAGTGTAAAAAATGTATCCACAGAAACCAGTGCATTCATGATAGCTTGGAATGTCCACCTTTTAAACATCCTTACAATAAATGTAGGTACATTGTCTATGAAAGAAAATATAAAACAGTTTTTGTAAACAAATTTTTTTTTAAATTGTAAAGAAATCATCTAGAAATACATGGGTCATCTTTAACTTACTCTTTCTTGAAGGCCTCATTGTGACTTCAAGATGAAGAACAACAATGAAAGCACTGTTCCATTTGCTTAATCTTACCTTGTACAATAAACATTTACTCCATATCCCTTTATTTGTTAATGTATAGTTGATTTCTGCTGTCCTGAACATTTCATCAAAATAAACAGCAGCGCCAAGTCACATGATAAGCCTGCTGCCAACCCTTCAAAATTTTTAGCGATTTAGGTAAGACCAGAAGTCCATTATTAGTAGAAGTCAGCAACTCGTAATATATCAGTAGACGGCGTTGTCCCTAGACTACCGCAGTGATTCAAACGAGATTTCGTGCGAGAAGACTAAAAATAGTAGCTAAAAATTCATGGCCAGAAAATAAATGTTGCATGATGGGTACAGTTAATATATGCAAGATCCGCAGGGACAATTAATATTCGCTACGTGTCGGGCTCTACCCCGTCAGTTTTCAGATAAATGTGATAATTGAAAACCGATTAATGACAGATGTCTTTATATAAAACTACTAAATAGATACATATATGCATACAGAGATGACGCTACTATATAATTTAGGGCCGCCCGGCGGCCCCATTCCCCTCTTGGCGGCCCCATTCCCCAAACAAAAAAATTCCCAATCGCGGCAACGATGTTTACAAAATCCGGATTTTTTTTTATTTCCGTCTCCGGTGAATCTTTCGTTCCGATCCGTGTCGCCTTTTGTCAGAACCGGAAATTACTCAAAACATCACAGTAACGTCCAGAAGTAACTAAATAATGCCATTTACGCTATTTACGACCACCCTGACGATGAACAAAATGTCTGAGATCGCAAATGTCCATAAGGGAACATCTTGAAATTCAGAATGCGTAAAGTGAATTAATTTTGAAATCGTGTTGTTATCGTTCATTGTCGTGTTTAAAATTCGAGACTTTCATCCATTACTTGGTAACGTGCAAATGCTCTCATTGCCAAAGATATAGTTTGCATTGAAATAAATATTGAATAGTTATGACTTGAAATCCGAGTTTCTTAAACTGGGACTTTTAACTGGATGAGAATTTGGAACTGCACTTCATATGGGGTGCTCTCATTTCTACTAGTTAAAACGAAACGTGGAAATGACCTGCTGTATGATTAATGAATGAATGAATGCATAGAAATTTCATGGAATGAGGTATATTTACAAAATGTATCACTAAGTTTGGTATGAAGGATTTGATTTTGGTAATAATATTGAAATGTGTAAGTATTTGCAGACAACCAAAGAATTTCTGACAGAATGTTGATTTGCTTTCATATAGGAAAAGAGCAGTACTTCTTTCGTTGATGATCAGCTTGATAAAATTCAAATCTGGTGTAATTTGAAAAACTATCTAGAATATAGTCTTAATTTTTGAAAAATGTATAAAATATAGTCTTAATGGCTTTTGTGTAATGATACTTTTCATTCTTCAAACTCTTGTTGTGTGTACTTACACATATTCTTGGTTTATACAAACGTATGTTGCAGTATTTGATACATTTTCATTTTTCCCAATTTCAGTTGTCGCGATGCGAAATTCCCAATTTGTTGGACGGGGGACCCATTTGAAAAATGCTAAAATCATCCCTGGCATACAACATAAAGGGTTAAATCCGAAATTAAAGTAATATAGACAAAAATAATTCAAAAAAAGTCCAATATAGCAAGCTTTTGTACTATTTACAGAAAGTAGATTGAATTGCGGAGAGTAATGCTAACACGTTTAAACATGAATAAGATTGCATTATTTCTATTTTTTTTTCATTTTGTTACCTTTGCTTATTAACATACGGCCTCAATATACCGAAATTAAAACTATAGCTGTATGCTAAATATCTCGGAGTTACTTTTGGTAAGGTTGTTAAAATAACTGTAGTTTGTATTAATGTTAATGCAATAAAATGCGTAACAATGATCTATAAAGGAACCTATCATAGCTGCCATTAAATATCTACAATGTACTTATTATAAAATAGTAGGGTCGCAGAGATTGTCTCGACAAATATTTGAATATATATTTTTTTCATGCCGCAGAGCATACAAGAAAATAAAGTTTTCTAAAAGTTTTCGCGTGAATTATGATACTTATAATATCAGCATAAGTGGCACTGCTGTGAAGTTGCAATTTTATTTTTCTGGATTCTTTTCGATGACTGTTTCTTCTTCTATTACTTTCTTGAAAATCGACATTCTCAACACTTTACAGTCAATAAATTTATCGTTTAAACTTTTTGTTTGTTTTTTGAGGAAAAAAAGTTTTTAAATTTGGTGTATAAAGATTTATTTTTCATTTTGAAATTTCAATATCGATCTTGCTACAAATCTCTTCAAGTTATGATAATAATACGAAATCTTTTTGCATTATTGTCGGCGATAAATTTTCCATTTTTCCTATTTTGGAGAGAATTCTACCCTGGTTGGGTTGAACAGTGTTGACATTTCTCATTTTCACATGTTCGAACTTAAATGATTATTTTACTGTGATTAATTAACAAGTACTAGTTTTTGTGATAACACTTTTACCCATGATTCCATACTATATGAACGAGATTGGGAGGAACCCCCTGTAGACGATTTTACTGATAACGGCCTAATCTGGGGACAATGCCGTCACAATACATATTGAACGAGTTGCTGACTTCTACTAATAATGGACTTCTGGTAAGACACAAAATGTAAGAGGTTCTCATCTAGGAATGCACCTATAACTGTATAATTAAACTTGAAATTGCTTTGAAAAATAAATCTACTAAGTTTGAAGTTAACTTATCATATGATTAATCAGTTAAAGTGTGGCCCATAAAATTTTGCCTCAAGTTTGACAAATTAAGTCCCATAACTCTTGCAGGAAAAATCTATGAATAA
>MJUU01011712.1:0-15309 GCA_002080025.1 Modiolus philippinarum
TTTACTTTCTGCATATGCGCATTTCGACAACTTATGTCTCTTCAGTGACTGACAATATCGAAATGATATGGAAAATTTGTATAGTACAAAGTGAGTAGTAATGATGGTCTGTGAAGTGTATCTTCGCTGCAATTTGCTTTGTTCATTGCGTTTGAACATGTACATGTTACTTCTTCTCCAATAAAAACAAAATGAAAACGACCCCCTTCCGCCGAAAAGATATATAAAACCATTAAAGAAATTGACAGAGTTTTAAAAATAAGTTTGCTTTAATGTGTAATTGATTTCTTATGTTCATATGAAAACAAAATGTAAAGGAAAAATATGAGCAAAAACACAAATTTCAAAACATTACAAAAAAGTACTAAAAGCCACAACAAAATGTATTAATAAACCCACTTTTCAAACTAAAACTTCCTGTGGTTCAAATTACAAAATGTAGCTCCGCGGTTTCAGAGGAAGATTTCTGAGTGCATTTCCCATAGGGTCTCTATGTTAAACTATATACCCGCTGGCGGCCATCTTGGATGTGATTGGAACAATTGTGACCTAGGTTGGTTCAAATTGACTTTGTTGTTTCAGAGGAGATCTCTGAATGAATTTCCTATAGGATCCCTATGTAAAACTATGTTCCTCAATTGCCACAATCTTAAATGTAATGCGGACTTGTCCGACACATTTTTCAAAGGGGTCCTACTGAGGACTTTTGTGCCCAAGTTTGGCTCCAATTGGCCTAGTAGTTTCAGAGAAGAAGATCTTTTAATATATTTCCCCATACAGTGCATTGTCAAATTAAGTTCCACGCTGGCAGCCATCTTGGATAATGTCGGGCAACTGGACCATTTCCAATAGAATGTAGTCTTTGACATGCTGAACATATTTGCAATTAAACTTCTATCTCAAACTGTTTTTGAAATACAAGACGAAATGTATAAAGTCACGAAAAAATTTGACCAATAAAGGGCTATAACTCCTATGTAAAAATTTAGATTTTTCTCCAAAATTGCCATGTGGGCAGATCTTGACAATCTGAACATGTTTGCAATTTAAATTTACCTCTATCTGTTATATTTTTTTCAAAATTACAATTTTGAAAAGTATACGGAAAAGGGCAATAACTCTAAAATGGGTCATCAGATTTTCTTCAATATTGCAGGGAAGGTAAATCTTGTCATGCTGATCATATGTACTTCGTCATATGCTTGATATCTGCAACGATTTTGAGTTATTTGCGAAAAAAAGCAATCAACATCTATGTTTTTAGTTACAGCGGCCATCTTTTTTATCCTCGGACTAACTGAACATAATTTTAAAACTACATACCCTGGCGATGATCTAGGCCAGGCTTGGTTTATAATGGCCCTGTAGTATCAGAGGAGAAGATTTTTGAACAAAAGTCTGCAACTGCAGGACGACGGTCGGATGGATGGACGGACGCCAAATGATGGCAAAAGCTCACCCTGGCTGTAGTCAGGTGAACTAAAAATTGACAAAAAAAAATAATAATAAAATTAATGGCCAAAAGAACTTAAGAATTGTAAAAAAAATAATTATCAACAATTAATACCCCCAAAAAACCTCTTTAAATGGAAATACGTTATCCATATATCTTTTATGCGCAACATGGATTTTGGTAGGTTACAAATGTTCTTTTTGTAAAAAAAATACCCCATATGAAATGTTTATAATTCTGACAAAAACAAAATATAAAGTAAAATTAAATCAAAAAGCAAGGTAGTCTAAATTCTGAAATCTTAAAATTCTTCAATCTCGATTCCGATCATCGCTTCCCTTGTTCATTCGGTATCCTACAGTCGTTGTTTCAATCCTTTTCATAATATCATTCAAATTTATTATATCATTGAAACTAAATTTATAGTAACTTCGGTACTTTGTTATTTAACATCAATATATTCCAAAAGAAAGAGCCCATATTTCATGTGTGAAGAGATAACTTACTTGATTCTTTACTCATATGCTTAAGATTAGGAATGATTACGAAATGTTTCAGTTATATGGATAAAGACATTTTCCTAGCACTTAAAGTAATTCATAAAGGTTCCATGGAACCTAGTGTCTCGTCTGCTCACTCCACTTTCATTATAATTTGGCCTATATTAAGATGTGGTTGCTATGAATTCTAAGAATAAATGGTTTTTGAGAGTATCAAGAAATTTACAAAAATTGGAATACATTTTTTTTTAAATATAACTATTGAAAATATTTTTCTTGATGACAATTCATCCCAAAAGCAGGGCTGCTAACAAGAATTTAAAAAAATTGCTTGTCTTTGAGAGTATCAGGAAATTTACCAAATTTGCAATCAAAATTTTTGAAACCTTTGCATTAAAAATTTTTGTTTTACTAAAATTCGTTCAAAAATCATTGTTGTTAACAAATTGCTTGTCTTTGAGAGTTTCAGGAAATTTACCAAAATTGGAATAAAAATATTTGTAATCTATCATTTCAAAAAAAAAAGTTTTAACTAAAATTAATCCTAAAAGCATGATTCTCTCTCAACGTATTGATGTATTGCTTTTTTACGTACAAAAATACAACTGTTTCCGGGGTGAACACAATTTCAAAAGTCAGGCTTTCTGATTACGAGTAGTGATCTACATACTTGACCACCTTATTAATGAAGGATTCAAAAACATTTTTTTCATACGATCATTAAAAAAGTTCTGAAAAAGATATTATCTGCACTACAAAAGTTAGGTATTTATAACAAAGATGATCACACTAGCAAATATGTTATGATCTTGTTTGGCCATTTTGATCTTATCACGATCTTGACAAGCTTAACACAATTTTGTTAAGACTGTGTAAGATATTGAGTCATATTTCAAGATAATTGCTTCCAAGGACGATCGAGACTTGTTCAGTTTATCAAGATCAAACAAGATAACTGCATTCAAGGGCGATTAAGATGTGTTAAGTTTGTCCGGATCAAGCAAAATCAAATCGGGATCCTGTTTGATCTTAACAAACTTAATTCGTCTTGATTGTCCCTGAATGCAATTGACAAGTAGATCTTGTTTATTCTAAACTTGACCCTTATGCTCTAAATGATTATCGTCCAACTACACCTCTCAATGTTGATACAAAGATTATTGTCTATACAATAGCACGAGCGATAAAGCCAATTCTGTATAAGATACTACATAATTACCATGATGTATGCATCCGTAATAGATACATGTATATAGGTTTTGATACTAGACAAACTCAAGATAGATAAATTCAGTATGGATAGGGCCGTTTTATTTTCTGATTTTTCAATACCTTTCGTTAAATTTTTAATACAGGAGTTCTTCTTTTAATGCAGTGTGGAGTTGGTAAAACAACTGTATGGACTTTAGTTTTCTAAGATATGATGTACTTGTACATGAGATTATATCTAATGTGTACACTTGGTTTCTAACTGTTATCTAAATTTATGTAAAATATAAAACCTAAGGTTTAACTCCATCGTAGTTTTGTTCTTAGCAATATTTTATATCACTGAATACCGGATTTCGATTGGTTTTATGCATTTTAAACATTTTTTGAAATAGTGGATTTCCTATGTTTGGGTTGTAGTGCTGCTGATAAGGAAGAATTTCCGAAATGGCCATACAGCTCATTAATTTTTTGCAGTTGGAGTTAAAGTATAGAATACCGAAGGAACAAGGCACAACATTACGTAAATTTAAGTCCAGAGATAAGGCAAAAGCAAGAAAACTGGAAGACCAAAGACACTACACACCCACAAAACATACAAATTACTTGATTACTCTTTATTTCCCTTCTTTTTCCTAAACACTGCAAATACAATACTAAAAACTAAAGCACTAACGGTGTGAACTATATAAATGTGTGTTTTTTTCACACAATTCTAATGTACAGCGTACCAGCAGATATTACGGGGGGAAGCATATATGCTTGGGGGGGGAGTTTTTGACAATTTTTGCATATCGTTTTCACCTGAAAGTTTGAAATTATGTCGAAGAGTTCGAAGAAACTATAGTGTGTGGATCTTTATTCTGTTGACCATCGAAGAGCCTATTCTTTGCTCGGTTCCATGCTATATAGCATTATTACATTATTACGTTTGAATAATTGCAAACTTACCTTTTCTTTACACAACCATGCAAAAATTGTCAAAAACTCCCGCCCCCCTAAGCATATATGCCTCTCCTTGGTACGGTGTGTAATGCGTTATCATGAATCAAATGCTTACCTTCGCAAACTGTACCACAAACAAATAAAATGATAGTAATAAGTATATGAAATATATCCATTTGTTTCAAAATCGTCTCTTATACTTAAAATAAAACACCCAAATTGTACATTTAATTATAATATGGTACGCATAAAATGCTTCGGAAATTCAGACTTTTAAATACCTCTCAGAACTAATGCATGTATATTACAATATCACTTATTTTTTAATAATTTTTGCATAATTACAAATCACAAACAAATAATGTATAAATTCAAATAATGTTACACTTTTATTAACTCTTCAACGAGTTAGAAAAGAGCAAGAACATGGATCTGTGATAAATTTAATAGTAGTATATCTGGCTTCATGTTACTTTTTAATTGAACTGAAAGTTTGCGGAAAATAGTAACAGAATTGCAAATGCGTCAATAAATTCTAGTTCTTACATCTGTGGGATCTGAAACCAGTTTGACATTAACTGCAATAAAGTCTGGATTCTGACTATTTAAAGTCCTAAGGGACCGACCATTTAACCTGAAAAGGGGGGGGGGTATGGACATACAATTTTTTTTCGCGATTCGCGCGAAGCAATTTATTTATTTTTTTCACGTGTATCAACAAAATATTTTTTTTTCAAACTTAACATTATTTTTTGGGGCAGAAAGCCTCCGTAAGAATTTGTTTTCATCATTTTGGCAGCCAAAATATTTTTTTCACATAAAATCGGCTCCAGCTTATTTTCTTTTAGAAAAAAACATAGCCCCNCCCCCCCCCCCCCACCCCTTTTCAAGTTAAATGGTCGGTACCCAAGTTCCATAAAATGCCGCTATGATCGTTCATTCTTTAACTTTGTCGAAATGCTGATATGCAGAAATTAAATTTACAGTAACTTCGGTACATGTATTTTGTTATTTATTACCTTTCGGTCGATGCCTCTGCTGGTGGACTGTTAGTCCCCGTGGGTATTCACCAACCAAGTAGCCAGTACTTAGGTGCTGGCCCGAGAACCGATTTTGTTTTAAAACTTGCAATATCTAAAATTGAGAAAAAAATTGTTTAAAACTAAGGAGTATCCCCCTCTTGCATAGCTCTGTTCTTAGATGATTTTTGGCTTTCCTATTTAGATTCTGTTGGTAATTCTTTCTCTATCAGATTTTGCATATGTTTCGGTATATGAATTTTCAAATGATTTGATTTGATCTGCCCTGAAAAAAAACATAAGTTGTCGAAATGTGCATATGCAGAAATTGAATTTACAGTAACTGTGGTATATATATATACATGTAATAAGTTGTTTTGAAATCAACCAAAATGTTGGATCGAATAAATTGGAATTTCCAAACATTGTGTCTATAATTATTAAAACAATTTCAACAGGCTTTGCATGGCTTTCCTCGAATAGTACACAGAATTTGTATTATTTATGAATTTTCAGTTGTTTTTCACAACGCAGTTACCTCGTTCAGTGAATGTACACTGTGTAACTGCTGTTAACGAAGACATCACCATCTTGTGGACCGCTTCCCAGATGACAACAGATCTTTCCCTTAAAAAGCTTAATTGTTGTTTCCTCTACCGGATTTGACCTTACTACCGGATTTGACATGTTCAACACAGCGGGTGTCTTATAAGAAGCAGGAGATGCTTACTCTACCGGTGCACCTGATCTCGCCCATGATTTATTATTGGGTCTATGTTGTTCATCTTTGGGGGTGTGTGTCTTCATTATTCTTTTCTGTGCCGTACTCGTGTTGTATCTCTGTTTCTTTGTTGTTTCCAATTTTGCCATTGTCCTTGGATTATTCTCACTAATTTAACGGGATGAAACAGATTAGATGGAATAATATTGGTGCACGTGATGATATGTCATGATATCATCGATGTCGCATAACCATTTCCAAAAATATTGTACTGCGTTTAATCAAATCAAGAGTCTCTTACTACAAGCGTAAGGATATATTATGGAACGGGATGTTGGCCACAACATTATACAATAAATATCATGATGATAAATGATTATATAGGTTTTAAAGAAGTATTATGTTTTAATCAGAAAACATTACTTAAATGATTTTTGATACCGAAAGAATACTTTTTAATCGTGTACTGAGGTAAGTATTCACAATTGTGTGTCATATGGATTTCTAAACAAACTCCTGTCTGTCAACTCTGAAATAATAGAAAACTTGGAATATATATTCTTTTAGTTTCCACAGTGAACCATGACGCCCTCCACGTTGTGCCATAACGCCCTTGAACTGAATTCTCACGCGAAAAACAGAACACATTACTTTCTTCATGACATGTGCAGCATTTATATATGACATTTTATATTCAAACGAGACTCAAAACAAAAGTTATCTCTGTAAAATTATTGGTGTAGACAGATAAAAGATATGGGTGATTGGTACATTGTGCTGTCTGTCCTGTACATGTACCTAGGCAATATTTTTCCACTTATATGCAACTTAGGTGGTGTTTGCACTGTGACAATATTGAAAATAAAAATTCCTCCAGATCTGTCGGTCTGATTTATATATTGATAAATTATACTAAAAAAGAATTTCCTTAAATTTGATTGGTCAACCGTATGTGTGGTATTTTGATATACCACCAATCTGTTGAGTATACCACACTACTGTTGAGTAGTATACCACCCGGTCTATAATTGTACAGTGACGGCATTGGTGTTACATAGATGTTCAGAATAATATAACACATGCTGCCTTCAATTTCGGATGGTATACTAGATTACGTACCACACTCAGAAAAGAATATCACCCTCGACTACCGTCTCGGGTGATATATTTCCTTCGTGTGTCAATCTAGTATACCATACTCAATTGCAGGCAGTATGTGTATAATAATTTAATTTGAAATTATTGCAAACTGGGTGAATGCCTCTGCATTATAGACTAATAGTCCTTTCAATTATCTCTAGCCCATTTGTCCAGTACTAGGTGATGGTCCATTTCACAACGCAGTTACAATATCCTATCCCCCATGAAGTGATCTGCCCCAAGTCATGATATTTAGATTTTTGGTTTTACCTTAAAGAATTGGTTGGTTGAGCTCTATCAATTTCTGTTTTTTTTTCAGCCCATCCGTGTCAAAATGCTGGTTTTCTGTTTATGGACTAATAACATTAGATTTTAGTCTGTAGTATTGTAGGTAGGTAAATGAATTCTTTTTTTTTGAATGATATCAAAAAGAGGTTAATCTAAAATAAATAAAAAAAACATTAAGATCGAATTTTTGAGTAGGTATTTTGTACTATTGAAATCAATGCCCCTTATCTATTCAATATATAGTTAACATTTCGAAAAGGCCCCATGACGGCTCTGGTGTAAGAAATAGTTCGGTGTATAGAGACTTTTCATCAGTGCTATTTGCTCCAGATCAATTATCTAAATGCTCATAAATTAAGGGGTGTATATTTAATAATGATTTGAAGCGATTTGTTCACGTTTAGATAGTTATTTCTACAAATATTCATACACCACGCCTTCCTCAGTATGGTCTTCATGTGTGTAAATCTTGTGTATTGATTGTTTTGTTTACAAGTAATAACTGTCCGATCATAATTAGGTCATGTGTATTTTTAGATTTATCATTAGTATGTGTTTATTCTTTTGAAGGGATTGTAATTAGGATACACAAAAAATCATGATAAGAAATGTTTATTGTTAAAAAGGGATAAGATTCCCGTCATCTAGTAGCTTAAATGATACAAGGAAACCTTTTTTGAACAGATTTGTAATTTAAACAAATATTTTAAAGATCATACAGAGGAAAATAAATTTATTTGGCTTCTTAGTAATGAGGATAAAAATATTATCTTAATTTTGTATAAATTGCTAAAACAGTTATTTCAGAGGAGAGATCATTTATTAAGTTTGCAATGAGAGTTGTCTCCTTCTTGTACTGGTATGTGAATAGTTCCAGGTGGTACTATGTGTTTTAATCTCGTTATGTTTTTATGTTATATGTGTAATTCAATAATACTCATAAATGTTAATTATTGTCTCTGTAATGTCCGTGTATTGTTTTGTAGATATACTGCTCAAATTGGGCACTTTGATTTGTTAATAAAATATTGTCTATTGGCTACACTGAAATGCCCGGTTGAAAGGAATCCGAGCAGAAATGTATATATTTTTTTAATGAAAAAACCTATGTCATTCATTGTCATTGTCCAAATTGCTAAAAAGGAGGACAGTTACAACTAAAACACGGATGGACCCACGGATGGGGTGGGGAGTCACTTTACATAGATTTTCTTTGTGAGGATTGCGGACAATTAACCAGCAATAGACATATAAAAGGGATATTTGATGAAATTTTGTAACCTATTTTTATATATATATTTGCATATTGTAAGGCACGGACCATTTGATTTTCAGGGGGGGACTTGGATTTTCACCCGAGCCGGGAAATTTTTTCAGATATACACTATGCTACGCAACTTTGTTGATCCAGGCAATATTTCCACAGAGGGAGTCAGGGACTAATTTTTTTTTTATGAAACAAGTGCCTGTGAATATTTCTATGGACAAAGTCGGAGCCAGATTTTATTTTTATCTAACCCAGGTGCTGGTCATAGAATATTTCGGGGCAAAAATCGAGAATAGAATTTTTTTTTCTAAAAAATATTTATGTCTTGGAGTAGATTTTATCCAAGCGGAAAGAATATACGGGAGGGAAGAATTCACTGTTACATATTGATATAAAGCGTATGACAATTATATTTTAAAAAAAATTCAAAATAGCTTGATTTGGCTTTATAGCCATATCATTTCTTGTTTATGAGTAGGTTGATTACCAGCAAACATACGATATTTTAGAGTCTAAACACAGTTACCGTAACCAGTGTTACTATTAGTCTATCTAATACTCTGTTGGACTTACTACTCCGCTGCTTAATTGGTCATTATTTTTATTTGTTCTCCACTTATAGGTAATAAATTCCTTTTCAAATTAATTTAGTAACGCACTGACTACCTGATAATCTGTTTGTTTGTTATTTAATCCAATCAAGAAGTGAACAAGTTGCTTTGTTGATCAATTCAGTTGTTTGTAACATGAACCTGTGGGGGAAGAAATGTATCCAAATTTGACAATTATGAAGAATACAAATAACAATGTTTCGGTTGGTCATTTGAACCCCGACCACAATGTCGACTACTTATGTGTAAATTTGCAACCCCATTTTAGACTTTTAATGGATCTTTACAACTTTACACCCATAGCTTTTTGAAAGTCTCTACTGTGCAATACTTACAGAGATTTCAATCTATAAATACTATCAAGATTCGTGATTTTATTACAATATAAGTTCTAAAATGACAAATCACTGATATACCCCAATAAAGATGCTGACCCGTCATATTAGGATTCAATCTCATCGACTGAATTTAATTAACTCCGTCAGAATAAAGTTGAAATGACATACCCATTGTAAGCAAAAATATAACAAACACCCTTTTTGTCAGAACGCCAATTTACTCAATATATAGTGAGTGAACCCCCCTCTGGAGGGGGATGTGTGTGCTTGTAAGAGATGGAATCTAAAGGTTAGATTATTTGTAGTTTCTATATTTTGCTATGAAGTTATTTCACAGGTTTGTTTTGTAACTACATATATACGTCCATCCAATGAACACTTTTATACACTCAGTTATAAATCATTTCAAACAGTATTCAATTGATCAAACGTTATTGTTTTCCAAACAAATATAAGAGGGTCTCAATTCCTTTGGGCAATCTCTATGACCAACTTAACGATACAACAAAGGGTAATTGGTCTTTGATTGGATTAAATGACAAACAAAAAGATTATGTGGTATATGATGCATTACTAAATGAGTTTGAAAAGAAATTGAACGCCAATGACAGTGGTACAAAGTAAAATAATGACAAATCAAGCAGTGTAGTAGCAAGTCCAGCAGAGTATTAGAAAGACTAGTAGTAACACTGGTTACGGTAACTGTGTTTAGACTGTAAGGTTGACCCTTTAAACAATATATATTTGTTATCAATCTTCCAAATGATTTGATTTTATCTGGTCTGAAGAGATACAATTTGTCAAAATAGGCATACACTGAAATCAAACTGACTGGGACTTAACTATTCTTGTCCTTTTCTCACAAAAGAGTGAATTGCATTTGTTTTAATTATAATTACAAAATTTTATTATTTTTAATGTACTGTACAATGAAAGCAGTCTGACTAAAATAAATAGAGAAGTCACTTTCAATTTGCAGTAATTCAAGGCCGTGGCTGTTCTCGTTCATTGGTAAATATATGCAAAAATAATCTAATGGCATTTTCATTCGATTATAAGCAAAATTAAGTAGTGTGTGTGTGTGTGTGTGTGTGCGGCACTCGCCTCCAGGTAATCCATTTTCAAAATAAAAATGAAATATCGCTTGCTCGCCCAAATTGTTTAAGGCAAAAAGCTTGAAGAACAAACAATTAAAATTCCAAAAATATTGTACTGATCATGACATAACTGAACTTAATTATACTATAATACTGCAATTATAAAACTCCTTATTGCTAAAAATTGAAATAGAATTTCCCCAAAATATTATACATGGTTTTAACTTATATTTAATAGCATTATGTAAGGTCATGCATGTATGTATATCAACATTAATGAAACAAACTTCAAATTGCATATCAATTTATGATTTTTCTGGCTAAGATATAAATCTGTCGTGATAAGCATTTCAGCAAATATAGAATAGCCCTGGTAGTATTTAAATGACTATATTCTTTTGAGAATCTTCTAGTCAATTCAAAAGATTGCAATAATCAAACAAATAAGATTTGATGTAAGAAACGATAAATCTGTAACATAATCGTCAATATTCAAACCAAAAAACAGACTGATCTTTTAAGGTCAAGATATTATCAATTAATTTGTTTAATAATGACAAATCATTATCAAATCTAGAGAAAAAAAACCAATGGTATTTTAATCTATTTGAAATCGAACACCTCATCTATATGAATACATATACCTGTATTATTCACTAATTTATTTTTGAACAAAATTGAGTGAAGCTCTGTATTTTACACCTTGAAGTTATCCTTGGCGTTGGTGCAATCGACCTTATTATGAGCTTATCCGTCATAAAAACTTCATGTTGCTGTCGAAATAAAATTATCCCGAGTACGAATACGTCTTTAAAGTAGTGTTTTGCCTCAAAATTGTTCATTTACTCGACGATGTCTCTCGAAATGTGACTTTATACATGAACTTATGAGGACTGTATTTATGTGAGCGTCCTGAATATGAATACACAGCTGAATATATTTCTGCGGAATGATCAATGAACGTTTAATATACAAAAAACTTAGTTATGTAACATATCATGACAACATCACTTGTATGACGTTCCTTTCAGAATATCGAACCTCACAACTAATGCTCCATAAAAAATGTCGATTTAAGATAATTTAATTGTTGGAAATGGGGGGGGGGGGCGTTTTGTAAATAAATAATTTCATCATGGATGGTGCAAGTGAAAAATTAAATTTCCTCGAAAATCGTTAAAAAACTTTTTTACGCGTATGAACTGACAGTGTTTTAAGTGTCATTTTGTAGACATAGTTAAGCTCAGAAATCGTCAGTTAACCAGACCAGGTTGTTACTAAGAACGTCATTTGGATATGTTGTATGAATTTTGGTGAATTGTTTTATGAGCTCCCAGGATGAACATATCAAAATAATTAAATTCAAAGCATAGTCTGATACATGTATCAATATGCACAGTTTTTCATCAAAATTATTCTCATCTCTCGTTCTCTCTCTCTCTTTGTATTTTGTATTCTCTTTGAAAATTTTGTTGTTATTTAAAATACTTTTTATTAATCCTACTAAAGAGTATTATACACATACTGTCTACAATTGAAAATGGTATACCAATATAGGGCCCTAACAGTTAGGCAATCCAAATAAAGGAAATTTATGTGACGTATAATATATTCTTTTTACAAATCAACATGGAAAACCAAATAACAATACTCCGTACTTTGATACTTTTGATTACTTTCGTTTGAGGTAAAGCTGGACTTCTTCTCTTGTCACGTTGGGTAAAAAAAACGCATGCCGCCAAAGCCATTGAAAACTTATTGTCTGGAAACAAAGGCAATGCGGATCTTTCGGGTTATTCGACACGATTTTCTTTTCTCATAAAAAGTGCCCGTATGGAGAATAGTTCCTTTAATGAGCGATTGCGTGAACACAACAGGATGCAGTCTGGTACCAGTTTTACCTACGTCATAAAACACAAAAGAGCTTCTATATGTTGAATGTCTCGTATTAGCGGCTTCTTGTAATATAATTTCCGAGAAATGAAACGATCATTAAAATAAAATAAAAAAAGGCAAACAAAATATCAGTGGATAGAATTGATGCATTTAAAAAAAAAGAATATGTGAAAGAAAAAGAGGTAAACTTATGCTGATCCTTACCAAAAATAACGTTACAAGATTTCGCAATTTAAACAAAACTAAGCGGATTCAATCTACAAAAAATTATTGACACCAAAATGAAACAACTTCATAATAAATAGAAATATCAATGAACTGCACAATTGTAATAAGGGTAATCCCTTTTGGGATTCGAAGCCAGAGATGTTTTTTGATGTTGCCTGCCTCCGAATCACTTATCAACCGTGTATTATTCTATTCGGGAAATTCTTATCAAGTACCGCACCTCGTTCCGGGTAAAATAACGTTTGGAGTTGGAAACGTACAATATCAGCGATTGTTGAATCAAAGGAGGACATATTTTCCTTCAAGAATCCGTAAAAATATTGAATAGGACTTGCCTGGTATGGACGTTACAGCTCCTTCTTTCCGAATGTCGCTTCCCGATGCCTTCGTTTGCAACATCTTGTTTTTCAGAAGGTTTGATCACCTGATCAACAGAACGTGCTATAGACTTTTTCGTGGTAAATTTTTGGCTCTTTGTACATTGCAGATAAGAGAAAACTTTATCACGAAAAAGACTATAGCGCGTGCGTATCTAAAAATATCGATCATGTGACCAAACTTCTGAAAAACAAGATGGCGTAAACGAAGGCATCGGAATGCACAGATTTCTCGATATATCAACTTAAGGCATAGCACAATAAATACAGCTGTGACGTCATAAAAAAGCTACGTAGTACATGTATGTTTTCACTGAAATACAACGATTTTGATAGATCAATTACCTAATAGATAATTTTATCAATTTACTTGTACAAACAAGCCGTCATGTAAAAGAATTCGTTCGGCTCAGCGGGTTGCACACTTATCAATGATATCAGTTGTATGGACAAAATTTAACATAGACTTATATAGGAAATTTATTTTTAAACGTGAAAATAGGATATTTCGAGTCAATATTGAATTTTAAAGCTGATATATGCTGTAAGTTTAAAGTATTAGCTATCCGATACTGTTTTCAAAATTAAAATAAAGTAGATTAGAAGCCCGTCATTTTTAACTTGAAAAACACCACCAATTTAAGCGATTTTTCACGTACAAAGCAGCTTACTTCAAAGTATGACCTTTGTTCTATCTAAAATTTAAAATAGTTCCTATTATTATCCACATTTAAAGCTTATATAGCTGAAAACTAGAAATGATGGCGAATGCAATGATATTTTTTATTTCAATATAAATTCAATAACCCATCCGTCAC
This sequence comes from Modiolus philippinarum, assembly GCA_002080025.1. Lineage (NCBI taxonomy): Eukaryota > Metazoa > Mollusca > Bivalvia > Mytilida > Modiolidae > Modiolus > Modiolus philippinarum. Next base: position 13,908 of record MJUU01011712.1, read on the forward strand.
TTTTGGGTTGAATATGAGGATTTTTTAAAATAAAGTAAGGGAAGATAGTACCACCCGCGTGGTTTATTGATAATGTCAACATCGGGTGTTAATTAATAGTATAAACACATATTTTGGGACATTAATCCATGACAAATTTTATGTTTTTATGAGGTCGAGTATTTATTCGTACATGAATCTTGAAAGTTCTGGTAGAGAATGCGAATCATTGTGACAGGGCACATGTTTGCATTGATCAAGGAAGTTCTTGATTTTATGTAGTGACACTCAATTGGAAATATATTTATTTTTAAGTTAAATGAAGTTAAGAATAACATATAATGAAAATAACTATATGAGCCAGGGGTGGATCCAGGATTTTCGAAAGGGGGAGGGATGTAAATCCTAAAAATGGTATGAAAACCGCCGAGTAGAGCGAGGGTAAAAATAAAAGAAATTTGACTAGTACTTTTCACATTGAAAATATTTTATTTTTAAACATAATTTGTAAAGATGCGTTAAAATTAGAGGTATACAGGTAGTTTAATACAGAATTGCCACCACATTTATTTCTTTATCGAGGAAAAGACCCCCCACCCAACCCTTAAATCCGCAGGTGTGAGCTGATCATTTTACTTTATTAAAACTTGAATGTAAACTAGTATGTCAATTGTGCGATGAACAATTGATAGGTCTATCCGGAAGTTGTGCCATAATGCTCTCATTTCAGATTAACCGATTAAACTAAGACACTATATATATATACCTTTAATATGTACATTTATCAATATACATTGACGTAAAACGAAAGTTTTTGTTGTCCATGATACTTTGATATTGACCTGATTTTGAAAGAAACATCTTCCTGTACTTTTTTGTATTTAATACATTATTGTTACTATAATGGTAAGCGACAAGCAAAAGAAAACCGGAAATCGATTGTCGAAAATCAGTTTTTGGTCAATAGGTTCCAAACTGTTGGTTTAATCACCCTTTCCTTTGCTACAAATGTAGATCGTAACAGGACACACATTTTCTCCAGCATTTTATCTACTATCTATTACTGTTTTTGAATACATCCAATAGCAATGTCTCATATCAAAGTTCAAAGTTTTGTAGCAATAACTCGTATCACCTACACATGTTTGTTCAACGCAAAGGCCTCATATCAATATATAGGTGGCCTGAATTAATTGGACCGACCTCTCAATTGTTCTTGGAACAACCGAGGTTCTAATTTTATCAGCTTCGCTGAAGTTTTCATCTGAATGTGCACAGCAAATGGTTGAAAATATTATATAAATACATTTTGCAGAACAATGATTTAAACACACGAAAAGTTTGTCTGTTTTAATACTTACTAGTTTTATAGCAGATTTATTAAGTGCATACGTTTTCACAATTAAAAGAATTCATTTAAGAA
>MJUU01011713.1:4083-20992 GCA_002080025.1 Modiolus philippinarum
TACCCTTTCGCACTCATTTTCTTTTTCAACGGCACTCTCACAAACCTCTCCTATTTCTTTTTCTGTATCTCCCTCTCTTAGTACTTGTTGGGTACATGGACTCATTCTATCGACGTGTATAACCTGACTACTACTCCTTCTCCCACAATTGACCATATAGGTAACCTCGGACTGTTTCTTTACCACTTGATATGGGCCCCGCCATTGACTCGTGAATTTGGGTGAAAGACCAGGTGTATTTAAAGGGAAATGAACATACACATTTTCCCCGATATCAAATTTGCTCCACTTTACGTTTTTATCATGATTTTTCTTTTGCCTCATAATCTGACCATCTACATGTTTTTGTACAATACAATGGGCTTCTTCCATGCGCCCTTGTAATTCCCAGGCCCACTGGTTTTGGGGTATTGATTTGACCTGGGAGGGTAATTTATAAACAAGATCTAAGGGTGTTGAAACTTCCCTACCGAGCATTAATCTATTTGGGGTGAAGCCTGTGGTCTCATGCTGAGCTGAGCGGTAAGCCATCATGACATAGAGAAGCAAGACATCCCAGTTGAAGTGGTTTTCGTTTATGTAACTTGTTAACATGGTTGCTAGTGTTTTGTTAAAACGTTCTACCATCCCGTCAGATTTAGGGTGGTATGGTGTCGTTCTAGTTTTCTGGATTTGTAAGAGATTGCACATCTCTGCAAAGAGGTTACTCTCAAATTGACTACCTTGGTCTGTGTGTATGATTGAAGGCACCCCGAACCTGGATATTACTTCGGTCATAAGAATGTTGGCAACAGTGGAGGCTTCCATATTGCGCATTGGATGGCTCTCGGTCCATTTGGTATACTAGTCGCTAATGACTAGTATGTATCTATTTCCATTATCGGTTTCTGGTAACTCACCCAAAATATCAATAGCTATTCTTTCCATTGGGTACCTGACTGTTGAATTTGCATGGGAGCTTTTCGACTGGGAATTGGTTTCTTTCTTTTTGAACACGCGGAGCAACCTGATATGTAGCTTCAAGTATCCCCCCTTACACCTGGCCAGTAGTATTTTTCTTTTATGCGTCCAAGTGTCTTTTTGATGCCTAAGTGTGCGCCTGTTTTGTTATCGTGGACAAACCTAAGTACCCTACGTCTTTCTTTAGTCGGTATCAAAGCTTGTAACTGGTCGGACGTTTCAACTTTTCGGTATAATATACCATCTACAACCCTTAACGAATCCCATTGAGACCAGAGTGACTTAACCACAAAACTATGTTTCCCTATCTTCGAAAAAGGTGGTTTCGTATTTGTTTTTACCCAGTGAACTACGGTCTGTAAGTCCTCGTCGACTTCTTGTAGTTCTTTCAAGTCTAGCCCAAGTTCCCCTTTTTCCACATTGTCTAATTTTACTACATTAACGTTGGGTTTGTCAATGTTCCAATCATCGCGGAAGCCACATTGCTTGCATGGAATTCGACTGAGGGCGTCAGCGTTGCGATGCTGGACACCCGGTCGGTGTTGTATTGTCATGTCATACGAACTCAGTACCTCGAGCCAACGGGCTAACTGCCCCTCGGGGTTTTTGAATCGCATTAACCACTGCAGGGAACTGTGGTCGGTTCTGATGGTGAATTGTCTACCATACAAAAAGTGCCTAAAGTGTTTCACAAAATGGACGGCGGCCAGCAACTCCTTCCTCGTTACACAATACCTTCGCTCCGACTTTGATAATGTACGGCTACCATATGCAATCACACACTCCCTTCCGTCAATTACCTGCGACAAGACACCACCTATTGCCTGACCACTTGCGTCTGTATCCAATATGAAAGGTTTTGAAAAGCCAGGGTGTACCAAGATTGGGGCTTGTATCAACAATTACTTAATTTTCTCGAACGCTTCCTGACACTCGTTTGACCATGCGAACTCTCTACCTTTTTCTGTCAATGTATTTAAGCATTTTACAATTTGAGAAAAGTTTTTAATGTATCTACGATAATACCCGCACATTCCCAAGAAGGACCTAAGATCGCTAACACTTTGAGGAACTGGCCACTCTTTAATGCATTGAACCTTGTCTGGGTTGGTTGCAACCCCAGCTTCAGACACAACATGACCCAGGTACTTTACCTTTTCTGAAAACAAGGTACACTTTTTCGGTTTCAGTTTCAACCCTGCCTCTTGGAGCCTTAAAAATACCTTTCTTAAATTTTCGATCATTTCCCCGAATGTTTTGGCCATGACAATAATGTCATCTAAATACACTAAACATAAGTCCCACTGGAGACCAGCTAACACAATTTCCATTAGCCTCTCGAATGTTGATGGAGCGGATGCCAGACCAAAGGGCATCCGTCGGAATTGGAAAAGGCCACGCCTCGTGGCGAACGCTGTTTTGGGTCCGTCACTTTCTTCTACCTCGACCTGCCAGTACCCCGAGCACATGTCAAGAGTCGAAAACCATTTGTTCCCTGCCAGTTGTTCGAGGGAATCCTCTATTCGTGGGAGCGGATATGCGTCTTTTATCGTACATGCATTAAGTTGCCTAGAGTCTACGCAGAATCTCAAAGAGCCGTCTTTCTTTTTGGCTAGCACAATACCAGCGGACCATGGTCCACTGGATTACCCCCTTTTCTAACATACTATCTACCTGTCTATCTACCTCTTCTCTTAACACAACTGGGGTCCGCCGTAGTGGTTGCTTTATGGGCCTCGAATTCCCCGTATTTATTTGATGTTTTACAATATTTGTATGCCCGAGGTCTGTGTCAGAGGAAGCAAAAAAGGTTTCTAAATTGTCCCAATAAAGCAGACACTTGATTTTTTTCTGTGCATGTCATGTTTTTACTGGTCCTTTCAAGTAAATTGTCTAACTCCTTGGTCAGTTTATTGTCAGTGGGACATTTTGCTCCCCTACTCTCTTGTTCACTAACTATTTCGGCTTGACTAATTGTCCCTACAACGATCCCTGAGTTCACAACCTGGACACTATCACTTACATTCATCAATCTTACTGGTACAGTGTCGTTTGACTTAACCAAAGCCTTAGCCACCATGGCTGTATCCCTTTTCACGAATGCGTCAAAGGGCTCTGTGATCCCGTAATCAAAATTCTCTACCCCATTGCCAATTACTTTGCCCTTTGTCACGACTTCAGACCTTGGTGCTATACTTATATTCTCATTCACAGATATCCGGTATATCCCAAGGTTCCCCTCTACTTTCATTGGTATTTGTTGTTTTCCTGAACCAATACCCCATTTTTCAAATCAACAGTACAATCGTTATTTCGTAGAAAGTCTAATCCTAATATACCCTGTACCGCTAGATCAGTCACTACCGCTTCGATCTCGTAACGTGAATTACCAATAAGAATTTTAAATCTATCCTTACCCTTGAAATGCAATGGTGTACCGTTTGCCACTGTTATTTCTTGAGACACTGGGTACAAAACTGGGTGATCTCTCCATTTCAGTTTGTCAAAAGTATCATTTGATACTAAGCACATAGTAGCCCCCGTGTCTACCAAAAACCTTGCTTGTATGTCATTGATCTTACACCCAACATAAAGTCCTGACTCTTGACCATTTGCCTTTGTACCATGATATAGTCTACGGGACTGTCTTCCACCCCTATGAATATGGGAGTTCAACGGACGTACTGAATAACGACCTCTATTTTGATTGTTTGTCCTTTGCCTTACTGGAGGGACTGTACAGTTCCTTGCTATGTGTCCCGGTTTTCCACAATTAAAGCATAACCTCAAATCACTGTATGACCTTCGCTATTTTGACCAACCCTATTGCTACGTTTCTTAAATTCATCTAGTTCTTTGCGCATTTGTTGCAACTGGTCATTGACAGTAGACATCATATTTTCTATCCTGTCTGACAAGTCAGACTGAACACCTGATCTATCATTTGTTTGGTCTTTAGTACAATCTACTGCACGTAAGTTGGCTTTCCCACTTTCATATTTCCTTTCTGCCTTATAAAAAGTTTCTAGTTCTACAGCAATACACACTGCGCTGTTAAGATTGGCAGGACGCGACTGTTTTATCTTGATACGTAACTCACTATTGACCAGGGCATCAACGAAGTTTTCCATGGCCAAGGTCTCCCTGACTTCCCCTGGGGCCCTTGGATAAGATTTATTAACTAAACGACGTATCGCTTGTCCAAATTCCGGCAACGTTTCTCCTGCCCTCTGCTTCCTTTTTTTAAGCTGCAACCTATAAAATTCTTTTTGGTTCGGTGGGGCAAACCTCTCCTCTAGGGATCTAACCAAATGCTCAAATTGTCCCTTTTTGTCTTCAGGCAGGTCCCCAAGTACCCCCTGAGCCTGACCTCTTAATGCAGCCGCCAAATGCAACCCCTTGTCACTTTCATCCCATTTATTGATGGACGCACATGCTTCAAAATGTGATAGATAATCATTCCAGTCACCCAATCCATCATAATTAGCTACATTAACATTTGTATATCTTTCTTTAGAATGTACAGGGATTTCCTTTAAAGTTTTCTCGTCATTGGATTTTCCCACTTTATAATCGAACTTAACCTTGTCCCCATAATCCTGACCTTTAAAAGTAACTGGGGAGCGCTGAGTGCGTATGGTCTTAGGTCTTGCCCCAGTACCTTCATTAACATAACCCGGGGGAGTTTTTAACATCTGTGTAGTCTTATCACTACCTGGGGGTCCTCCACGTCCTAGTGTTATAATGCCAGAGTCACTCCTATCTTCGTATCGGGAAGTGGGTGTAGAATGAGCTAAATCACCCATGGCCTGACTATGTTTAAAATCTCTTTCAAGCCGGTGTATTTGGGCTGTCAGTTCTTCAATAGATTCTTCCATCCTCACTAATTTTCTCCCTTAACAACTTACCCCGGACGAGCAGCAGATCCCACCACTGCCACCAGAAATTCTGTAACGTGCCGGGGGTAGCGTATCCCGTACACGCCAGACGGTACCAAGTGTACCAGTGGACCCATACCAGAGTCGTTTCCCTGGATCTGCTGTTTCACGAGATAAAGCCTAAACTAAAGCCTTAACTCTTATTGTAATCCCTATCCCTATATTCAAGAATACCTTTATCTCTATCAATCCGAGCGGAACGTACCTAAGTGTATGACTCTATATAGTAGACCTCAAGGTCCTTATTCAGAACCGGAGGTGAATCATCTATTAACCCTAGGATCAACTGTAATTTGACTAACCAATACCTAATAAACACGACCGGTGGTCACCTAGACCGGAGGACTTCAATATGTGACCTGTGGTCACCTAGACTGGACGGGCTGTTATTTGTGACCTGGAGAGACTTTAAATGTGACCGGTGGTCACCTAGACCGTAAATACTGTCTCTGATCGGCAATAATAGGCTGAGGAACCCCTGGTCCTTATTCAGAACCACAGGTCTCCCAGTCCAAGGGACAGTTGTAATGTCGACCTTCTGTGTACCTGTTGTACCTAAGAACTTCTATATGGCTATCTTATGCAGATAGGCCAAATGGTCAGTTCCTTATGAAGAAACGACCACAAGTCCTTAATGGAATAGCTTATCCTACTCTTACATTACCTTTCCTTATGTTTGGGGTTGTTCTCGGTTGTAGAACCAAATACGAACTGACTTCTAACTGCAGAACACTGCCTTTTATATGACAAAATGGATGGGTCTAATATTACAAAAACCCCTCATGGATCAGTCTATTTATGATCATCATAATTATCCAAACGTTTGTATAAACTAAGTATAACCTATCTCTTTAAAGCTTCTGACAGATGGCTCAGTAAATCATGGATTGGAATAAGGTATCAGACATAGAAATCTCTTTGTATTCTGTATCCTATAATTAGCTATCTATATATGTAAACATTGAAAGTGAAAGTAGACTTTGCAACCCAATAACGTATCACCGCTTGACACTACAGTTTAATAACAATGAACTGCATATTTTCCCTATATCTTTATAGACTTATAAAGGCTTGGAAGTGATTAAATTGTACCAATACTTATGTGTTTTGTGCACAGCGTCTCACCTCTCTTGTTTCTAAAATAGGTACAAGTGTATGTAAGGGAACGATGTATTAACAGAGATAGCGTATCTGACAATTGTTATAAACAGAATATTAGTCACACTACCACTATGAGTTTCATATCAAGCTCGAGCTTTTTACTGCCCCATTGAATTTGACGGATTGTGGGCCATGGACTCCGAAAACTTTTTTGTTTTACTATTTTTTTGCAGGAGTAACAAATAATTGTTCTACTGGTAATGGACTTCTGTATTGCCATGCATTACGATCCACTTTGGTTTCACATAGAATATGGCCTAATCGTCCTCAATATTTTACAGGTGTGGACATTAAAATTGTGCATAGGAAAGCTACAAAGTTGGTACAAAATAACAAAATACCAAAGTCACTGCAAATCTATGTTCTGCATATGCGCATTTCGACAGCGTAGACCAATTGGAAATCCATAAACCAAAATATGTGTAAAAGTTGATTGAGAACAAATTACCAATAAGGTCTAAATAGAAAGCCAGAATAGCTATGCAGGTTTTCAAATAAAATCGATTTCTGGCCAGCACCGAAGTACTGGCTAATATGTTGGTGAATATCCTCGGAGACTAGCAATCCACCATCAAAGGCTAGTGGTAACAAACTACATGTAGTTCATATTGATAATTCTAAAAGCTGTATGCTGAATATTCTTTACATATCTGTTCTAATTAAATCAGGCTATGGCGAATAAGCGAATTTCATTGTAAGAGTTAATCTTTTATCATGAGAAAATAATTTCTTTCCAATGTGTAAATAGATTGTGTGAGGTTTCTGCGGTGCATATCTTATTATTTTAACATGGCACTTTTAATGAACGAAATACGACTAGGCAACTTTGAATCTTAAATATAACCAGTGGTATTTCAATGTACGTGGTGTTAGTATCAAAATTATTTTTGCTGTAAATGTTGTGCATTTATATAAAAATGTTGTGAAATACATTGACTGTTTGAAAATAGTAGCCAGGGTGATGGAAAATAGTGCACAAACCGAAGGAGAGTGTACTATTGTCCATCACCCTGGCTACTATTTTCCATAGTCTATGAAAAACGCAATATTAAATTTATCATTACACTGACTTTTAACTGTTTAGAGAAGTTTCATTGACAAAAAATTCTTTTCATTTTAAAATGTCTCACAGTATGAAAAGTCAATAGAAATGCTGCCAAAATAAAAAAAAACCTTCACGTTGTAACAGACAACACAATTTCAAATGGTGATACATCAAGCGCACATGTGATCGCTCATGTGGACCAAATCTCCGCCTCCCGCACGTGATGATTGATGATGATTGGCGTAAAAATCATTAGTTTTTACAACGGCAGTGCTTATTATTGCAAAAGAGCAAATCAACGTTATTTCTTTTAAAAACTATGCGAAAACTAGAACTGTTTTACTATAAATGAACTTTCTTACAAAAGGTATAATAAAATGTATAATATTTATGAAATAATAATTTGCTACCAATTTTCCCAGTTTTGATACTATTTTGCATACTCACTGCAGTTATTCTGTTAGTGTCTCTCTTTGTTTATTTCAGCCTGATAGTTATTTGTGTTCCGCATTTAAATTGGACAGCAAAGATGCATTTGTTGGTGAGTTGTAATCTACTTTATAGTTCTTATGTTATTTTATTTTGTAGTTTGATGTTAGATTATTTAAAAGATTATTAGAGAAAGCTGTGCTTTATTCTTTTTATCAAAAAAATCAAAATGCCAGACTTTATTTTAACATCTGAATAGTCATGCTTTTAAAAATGTTATAGAATACCGGTACTTATTGCTCATGCTCTCATGTTCATTTACTCCATATCCTTTCGTAAAATATTTAATACAGGAGTTTGGTTTTTATTGCAGTGTGGAGTTGGTAAAACAATTCCATGTGGTAGAGATGTATGCTCTTTATTTTTCTTAGATATGGTGTACTTGTACATGAGATAATATCTCATGTGTACACTTTGTTCAATTACTATTATCTAAATTTATGTAAATTCTAAAACCGAAGGATTAACTCCCTCCATCGCGGTTTTGTCCTTAGCTATATTTGATATTACTGATTATTCGGATTTCTTTTGGTTTTATGCATTTTAAGCATTTTTTGAAATAATGGATTTCCTTTGTCAAGTTGGGTTCTAGTGCTGATGATGAGTAATAAATTTCCGAAATGGCCATACTGCTCAGTAAATTTTTTGCAGTTGGAGTTAACAAATGTGTTATGGTCTCATGTTCATTTACTCCATATCCTTTCGTTAAATATTTAATACAGGAGTTTGTCTTTTATTGCAGTGTCGAGTTGGTAAAACAATTCCCCGTGGTAGAGATGTATGCTCTTTATTTTTCTTAGATATGGTGTACTTGTACATGAGATAATATTTCATGTGTACACTTTGTTCAATTACTATTATCTAACTTTATGTAAATTCTAAAACCGAAGGATTAACTCCCTCCATCGCAGTTTTGTCCTTAGCTATATTTTATATTACTGATTATTCGGATTTGTTTTGGTTTAATGCATTTTAAGCATTTTTTGAAATAATGGATTTCCTTTGTTTGGGTTCTAGTGCTGCTGATGAGGAATAAATTTCCGAAATGGCCATACATCTCATTAAATTTTTTGCAGTTGGAGTTAACAAATGTGTTATTGTCTCATGTTCATTTACTCCATATCCTTTCGTAAAATATTTAATACAGGAGTTTGTCTTTTATTGCAATGTGGAGTTGGTAAAACAATTCCCCGTGGTAGAGATGTATGCTCTTTATTTTTCTTAGATATGGTGTACTTGTACATAAGATAATATCTCATGTGTACACTTTGTTCAATTACTATTATCTAAATTTATGTAAATTCTAAAACCGAAGGATTAACTCCATTCATCGCAGTTTTGTCCTTAGCTATATTTGATATTACTGATTATTCGGATTTCTTTTGGTTTTATGCATTTTAAACATTTTTTGAAATAATGGATTTCCTTTGTTTGGGTTCTAGTGCTGCTGATGAGGAATAAATTTCCGAAAAGGCCATACAGCTCATTAAATTTTTTGCAGTTGGAGTTAACAAATGTGTTATGGTCTCATTTTCATTTACTCCATATCCTTTCGTAAAATATTGATTTCATTTGTATAAAATCCGCGGCGATTCATTCACTCAATTGATGATTTATCGATATTTCATATTAATATTAGAAGTCTTAGAAACAAGCTTCATGTATTAGAAAATATAGCCTCTGACTATCATATGAAAAAGAAAGGAAATGGGGTAAATGTCAAGGAGACAACATCCCATATCCAGGTTAAAACGATCAAAAACAAAACATCTGGGCTCACCATATGGTCTTCAACACAGTGAGGAACCTCACACCATATAGTAAGCCCTAAATGGCTCCGAAAAGGTAAAAAGTGATAAATCAATGGAAACAAACCACATCCAATAACTCAAATATCAAGAAACTAAAATTTTATAAGAAGACAAGGACAAACTAATGACCAACATATTCCTGACTTGGGACATGCGCAAAAATTGCGGTGGGGTTAAACTCGTTTTCTTGGATCCAAACCCTCCCCCTATATGTGGTGAATGGCTAAAAATAAATACACAAAAAGACTCACAGTAAAAATCAAACTAGAAAAAAGTCCAACTTATCAAGACGAGTACCCTTACAATGAAGTACATAAAACATGAAGACATTACATACAGGTACTGTCCGGACAAATGCTCGCAGTTACTGACAGCTAGCTAAGGACATAATTTCCGTTGACTATGATATCAAGCCTTCTTACATAGTTTATGTGTAACTGAAACCCATCTTGATAATAATATTAATACAGATGATATATGTATAGAAGGGTTTTATCCTCCATACAGAACTGATAGGAATTTTTCAGGAGGTGGTATATTGGTATATATTTCAAATTTGTTATGTGCGAATGGAAAGTACGAACTAGAATTTGTGGGTGGTGAAAATATTTGGATTGAAATCGTAATGCCGAATTTCAGTTTAAATCTTTGCACTACTTATAGATCTAAAGCGTGTACGATTTCGTATTGGTCAAATCTAAAGTCTTCAATAGAAAAAGCACTCGATCATTCTCCTTATTTATGTGTCAATGGTGATTTGAACGTCGATTTGTTAACCGTTCGAAATCATGTTTTTTTTATATATTATGTTGATTTATATCCTCTCGAATGTTATCACAGAACCGACTCGAGTCTGTGAAACGCGATTGAGTTTACTTGACGTAATTTTGATAAGTGATTCGTGCGTTTGTTCTGAATCTTCTGTAATTAGTATTGGCCGTGAAGTGAGTGATCACCACGCGGTTTTGGCTTATATTGAAATTCCAGTAAGATTATCAAAATCATATACCCGTGCAGTATGGGATTACAAGCACGCGGATTTTAATCAGTTTAATCAATTGATTTCCCAGTTCAAATGGGACATATTTTTTCAAAATTGTACAGATATTGACATGGCTTGTGAATTTTTTGTGTCAAAGTATTTAGAACTTGCTAAACTTTGCGTCCCATCTAGAATTGTAACCATTCGTTTAAATGACAAAGCATGATTCAATTCCGACATTAGAAGGGAAATCCGTCGTCGAGACCGTTTACATAAAATTATGAGACGTACTAGTAACAATTTGGATGTATTAAATTTTAAACGCCAGAGAAATAAGGTGAATAACATGAAAAAATATGCACGTTCACTTTATTTCGAAAATATTGGTGGAACTATCGATAGTTACTCGAAACACGATTCTAAAGCATACTGGCATTTGATGAAAAAACTTATTTCTGGTAATGCGTCTTCTGTAATCCCACCTTTGTTTGATACCGAAAATGATACAATACAGTATAACGATTTTGATAAGGCCGAACTTTTAAATAATTATTTTTGTTCTATAGCAAATCTTAATGATATAGATATTTCTCCGCCCCATTTTCGCCAGGGAACAGAAGCGGAATTGTCAAACATTAATATTTGTACACAAGAAGTTTTAGATTTTTAAAATTCTCAAGCTTGGTAAAGCTTCTGGTCTTGATGGAGTTAGTCATCATTTACTTAAGTATACTGCCGAAACCGTATGTACACCTCTAAAAAGTTATTTAACTTATCCTTATCTTTTGGAACTTTTCCTGAACAGTGGAAAACGGATCTTGTTTTGCCATTATTTAAAAATGGTGAGAAACAATTGCCGTCTAACTATAGACCAATAGCGCTTCTTTCAACTGTTGGAAAAGTCCATTATTTAAAAATGGTGAGAAACAATTGCCGTCTAACTATAGACCAATAGCACTTCTTTCAACTGTTGGAAAAGTCTTTGAAAGAGTATATTTAAGCATATATTTAACTACTTTGTAGATAATAATTTGTTTTTTTGAATTTCAATCCGGTTTCATACCTGGTCGTTCCACAGTTCACCAGCTAGTTGAGATTTACCATAAAATTTGTCTTGCTTTAGAGGACAAGAAACACATATGTTTAGTATTCTGTGATATATCCAAGGCTTTTGACCGTGTTTGGTTAAAGGGTCTCGTGTGTTAGCTAAAAGCATATGGTATACGAGGTCAACTCTTAAATTGGCTGACTTGTTATGTAACTAATAGAAAACAATTAGTTGCAATTAAAAATACACACTCTTCTATTGGCTATCTCAAAGCAGGTGTGCCTCAGGGATCTGTTTTGGGCCGCTTTTATTTTTGATATATATAAATGATATAGCTGATAATTTAGATTCATTGACTAGACTTTTTGCAGATGACACTTCGATGTCGTATACATCTGAATCTACTGAAGCCATTGAAAATACTTTAAATCGTGACTTGAGTAGAGTAAGCCCTTGGGCCAGTGATTGGTTGGTAAAGTTCAACTCTAGTAAAACTAAAGTATTATCTATATCTAATAGTTTATCAAGTGATGATATCCACATATTATTCCAAGATTGTAGATCCATGTTTAGAACATAAACACCTTGGAATTACATTAAATAATGATGGTAAATGGACAAGTCACATTGAGAATATTTGTTCTAGTGTTTCAAAAAAGTTATCTATTTTACGTAAACTTAAATATATACTTGATCGAAACTCTTTCAGTAAGATATATATTACATTTATAAGGCCTGTTATGGAGTATTGGTGCAAACTGTGGAACGGCTGTGGAATGGAGCTAGCGGATAAGCTTGAAAAATCGTAGTTGTTTGAATCTGTTTTATCGAATTAAAAATGATTTAGCGCCTTTTTATCTAAAAGATTTGTTACCCCCTCAGGTTTCTGAAATGTCAGAGTATCCCCTTAGAAACAGTGAAAATTTTGTAGTTCCGCGCTATAGATTATCTCTGACAAATTTATCATTTTTATATTCCACATTACGAACTTGGAACACTTTAGATTTAAATATCAGGAACAGTTCAACATATAGAGAATTTAAATAAGTTCTGAAAGTTAAACACATTGAATCCATTCGTGGTATTCCTATGGTGATAGGAAACTAAATATTATTCACACCAAACTTCGATATGACAATAGTTGTTTAAATTATGATTTGTACAGATTCAATCTGACAAATAACCCGGGGTGTACATGCGGTTTCCCATGCGAAAATTGTTTCCATTTTTTCATGGAATGTCCCCTTTATACACAGATTAGAAGAAATCTATTTTTTTGTTCTTTCTATATATGGTAATATTGATCTGAATATAATTTTATACGGTAATGGTGATCTTACTGTAAATCAAAATAAAGATATATTTAAAGCAGTACAGGTTTACATAAAAAATATTGAAAGGTTTGGTTGAATTGTGCAGGTCATTTTTCTGTTTTTTTTCCCATATTTTTTTGTTCATTTTCATTTCTTTTTTTCATTTTCTTTAATGACTTTGTTATTTTTTTTTATATGTGATGTATTGTACATATTTAATTGTCTTTATTTTCTTTACATTGTAGTATTTCAATGTGTTTATTTATTGTACAATATTATCATTGGTTGCTGTCATGTATTCTATATGTTGTAAAATTGTAGGGAGCGGGCTTTAATAATGTTGTAATAACTTGTGCCCAATCCCTTTGCAAATATTTTGTGCAAATAAAATATGTTTAATTCAATTCGATTCATTCTCTTATCAAGTCTTAAAAAATGAATACCAAAGCAACAATCAAAATCATAAATCCAAAATACATGGCGATATAAGAATCACATAGAGACAGAAAACATAAACATCGAGGACAAAAATAAAAGGACATAATACAAACGACATAAAAATACTGCACTAACTGTGTTAAATTAAAAAAAAAAAAAACAGGATTGTCAATTGGTGTTACGGAAGGGTAAGCATGACCTGCTTCCGGTGAGACACCTTTTATACTGTAAGTGAAAAGTCCGATCGTAATATAGTTCAAGTGCTGCTGATGAGGAATTAATTTCCGAAATGGCCATATAGCTCATTAAAATTAAAATGTTCATTTACTCCATATCCTTTCGTAATATATATATATATGTCAATTAATCTACTGGAAGATGTCTATCCTCATGGTGATTTAACGACGGTAAAACTTTTAGAGTGACAACAGTAACAGTGAAAGAACATAACCCTGGCTAAGCAGCCCTTGAGATAGTATTCTTGCTCTGTTGATGAAATCTCCCTACATATTACATACACGACAGTAACGAATAAACTGAAATGTAGACTCCATATGCTGGAGATATGGGTAAATTCTTGAAAGAATTTCTCATATATGGATATACTATGGCACTTTGCCAGTTCATTGTTGAAGAACTTGCTCCATTGCTTGGGTCTATATGTATCCTGTATTTGTAGAGACTGTCTTATGTGCATTTTCTCCATATCCTTTCACTGTTTACTAAAGACCGGAGTTTGTTCCGTTTGTCCCGGAGGCTTCATTCCGTGTATGACACTCGGTAGATGTTCTTGAAACTGGATTTGGTTTCCTTTTTCGATATTTTTGGAAATGAGTTATTCTTTCCAGATTACTTTTGGATTATGGCTTTCCTGATTATTTGATTTTAATGTTGCTGATGAGAGGTTACTACTTAAAACACTGTACAGCATAATGAAATTTACTGTTTTTATGCAACTTCGGTAGTTTATTTTATTTTGTCTTTCCTGTATTGTGAAGTAAGTAAAAAGATTCCCAGTACGAGAAATACATGCTCTCTTAATATTTCTGTCATAGTGTACTCGTTCTTGAGAGAAATTCTCATGTAGATGCATTATCATACGCTCACATTTTGGCATTTTATTCTCTATTATTTTATTTTCAAATATTATTCAGACCACCAGTTTCTAGTACCCAAATTTCATAACTTTATCATGCCATTTTTTTTTACAATTGACTCAAAAAGTGCTCTAGTTGTGATTTTTTATATGTTGTGATTGTTTTCTGTTCGTCTTTTTGTCGGGCAAAGGTTGACAGTGATTGTGCAATTACATTGCCAGGTACTTTAATGTTTGCTGACGATCTCGCATCCGTGGGCGTAAAATTACATGGATGTAACGTTGCTCGACAATAAATTCCGCTGAAACCCGTTCTAGAGCCTTATATACTGATTTGAAGGTACGAGTAGAGCTCAGTTTTGAAGGCCTCATAGTGACTTTAATATGAATAACAAAAAACGTTGTTCCATTGTTTGGTTTTATCATTTATTTATAATTCCATATGTAATTGTAACGTTCATTTTCATTGGTCAACATCATGAATAGCCAACGGAAATATTTTTCGATATTTCGTTTGCCCTTTAATCCGCTCCGCAAAAATATAGTGCAGCAAAGAAAGACGTCGTTAACATGGATCACACGGTGTTTAACGTACAAAATTGGAATTATAAGGATTTAACACTGATTTTTAGGAAATTATGTATGTATAAACTCCGGCAGCTCACTCACAAACTTTACATAAAGTCCTTAAGACTTTATTCAGTTTGTGAGTGAGTTGCCGGAGTTTATACATAGACAATTTCCTAAAAATGAGTGTTTAATCCTATAATAGAGAATTTGTCACGTGCATTTAGTCACGTGCATTTAGTCCATATCCTTTCATTGTTTAATATATTATACAAATTAATAAACCATTTACTACAGTTAGATTTGAACCTGTAATAAACTCAGAAGTACTACATCACATGAATGTCAATGGATGTGAAGAACCTTTCTCTGACCAACAATACTGGTGAGTTGTTGTTTAAGTATAAAATTAATTATATGTGTATTATGAAGAATTAACAACGAAGGGATAGGCTATGGAGTAAGTGCAAATGAGACAAAGTCTCTACAAATACATGGTAATAATAAGCAATGGAACAACGCTTTTATTGTTGTTCTTCATCTTGAAATCACCATGAGGCCTTCAACAATGAGTTTTAGTCATACCTCACAGCAAGTTCAAGACGGCCCCTAGCACCTGTTTGAGCCGAATTCATTGCTAATTGTCGAGCAACGCAACATCCATTCTTTTTTACCCAATGATCCATGCATGCGGGGTTGTCAACAAACATAAACTTAAATGGCAAAGTGTTCTTACAATCGCTGTCATCCATTTTTGTATTATAACAAACTTAAACGGATGTGAAGAACCTGTTTGACGACAAACCATACTGCTGTGTCTTGTGATTGTAATTTTCGGCCATTGTAGGTGATCAGAATAAGATTTGGAAATTACAAAAACAAAAATTTAATAATATGTCGAACTTTGAAAGGATGATTGTTTATCAATAGGAGAATTTCTCTCAAGAACATGTACATACCGTAACTGTAATAAATAAAGAGCATACTTTTTTGTTAATAGATATTTGATAACCGAGGAAGTCTTGTCTTGTTATAGCAAAATGCATATTGCCCATGAACAAGGTTAAGTGCACTCTAAAAGAGCAGTGTATTTCTTCCCTTGTTTTTCTATTTCTTCCAAGCGTTTAGATTGAGACATAAATTGTCGAAATGCACATATGCAGAATTTAAATCACAGTAACTTCGGTATTTAGTAATCGTATAAGTGTTTCGAGATGGTGCTTATAAGCTTAATACTCGGGAGTGTATATCAAATATGTACATACCTTGATAAAGCAATTAAAAAAGCAATCAGGTCAGAAATGGTTTTGATTCCATTCCAAGTATAATGTGGATGTAACTGAATTTCTGCTTTTTAAGTTTTAAATGAGTTAAAATCAACTTGTCATCGGGAACAAACAAGATGTATTCAGTAACAAAAGACGCCATTCTTTAATGCCATCAATGTTTGTTGGGGCCTGGGTGGCCAGTAGTATATCAGCACAGTTCAGGTCGCATTTGTCGTGGTGGAGCGTGGTGGAGCCGGAAGTGACGTCACCGGAAGTGACGTAGAGCGGAAGTGACGTAACGGAAGTCACGTGACCGGAAGCGGAAGTCACGTGACCGGATGTAGACGTGTTTATGATGCGCATGCGCAACCGGAAGTAGGTGTATAACTACTGTAAGTAGCCATATTGACCGGAAATGACGTGTTGGAACAACACATGACCCTGCAAGGGTCACGGTTGACCTTAGTCCATGACGCGTGCGCGACCGGAAGTGGGCGTAGCCCCAGGTATAGACCGGAAGTGGGTCTATTTGAGGCCCTACAAGGGCCTTTTGACCGGAAATGACGTGTTGAAAGAGGGCAAGACCCCGCAGGGGTGTTGTATGACCTTACTACAGCGCGCACGCGCGACCGGAAGTGGGCGTAGCCCATGGTGTATACCGGAAGTAGGTTATTTTCCCAGCTTGAGACCGGAAACTGGGAATTTTCTAAATTTGTCTTGTGTTTAATAGTTTTTTCTGTATTTTCTTCCTTATCCCACCCTTTTTATTGTTGTTGGTATACCTTTTCAACCC
>MJUU01011715.1:35363-48640 GCA_002080025.1 Modiolus philippinarum
TAAGCAAATTCAACCAATCTTCACAGGAAGGATGAAATAGAGGTCTTTAACATAGATTACTTATTTCGTTCCAATTCGATAAAAAACATGGCTGCCAGCATTGAACATAGTTTAACATTGGACCCTATGGGAAAATCACATTTTCATCACTCCTCTGAAACAGCCTAAGCAAATTCAACCAAACTTTACAGGAATGATGAATCGAAGGTCCTTTACAAAGATAGCTCATTTTGTTCCAATCTGATGAAAAACATGGCTGGCGGCATGGAACAAAGTTTAACACTGAACCCTATGGGAATCACATTTTCATCTTTTCTTTTAAAACCTCTTAAGCAAATTCAACCAAACTTTACAGGAATGATGTACTAAAGGTCCTTTACAAAGAATGCTCATTTCGTTCTGATCAGATGAAAAACATGGCTACCAGCAAGGAACATAGTTTAAAATTGGACATTATGGGAAAATCACATTTTTATCTCCTCCCCTGAAACCGCTGCAGCAAATTTATAGGACTGATGTACTAAAGGTCCTTTACAAAGATTGCTCATTTTGTTCTTATTCTCTGAAACTATTGTGAAGCAAATTGTATTGGCATGATGAGTAGAAGGTCCTTTGCAAAGTTTACTCATTTCCATAGGACAAAAAAAACACACATGCTAATAGAAAAATTAGCTAAACATTAGACCTCCATTGGTAAAAAACATCATTTTTGGTCATGCATGGCAGAGAAGTATTTTTTCAGGTGAGCGATACAGGCTCAGTCTCTCAGCCTCTAGTGTTATGATGGGACAACTTTGTAGGCCTTTTGACCATGCACTGAAGGCAATTTTTTTTAAACTTTTAACTTTGTTTCTAGAATGTAGACCTTTAGTGATTAGATGTTCAATTTTGGTATTAAAATTTCTGACAGCACCATATGTTTTAGATATTTTGACCTTTACCTTTGTCCTGAGGACCATTAACAACAACAACAAAAAACTTTAACCTTGCTTCTAGTGGTAGGGACTTCATATTTGGCATATAACTTTCTTAGATAACATATAAATTTTTAAAACAGTATACCTCTTATATATATTGTGCATTAAGGTCACTTGAATCCACGGCAAGCTATGTTTGAGAGTGTTGCTGTTTCAAACATGATCAAGTTATTAGTTTTTCACTGGTAAAAATTGATTCATAAATCATTCACCATATTTGAATGCTTCTTGGGATAAAGCAGGACAGAAACAAAAACAGAAGTACATGTACAAGTTTCTTCTATTCATGGAAACCACTTGAAAGGAAACCATAACTTAATCTGTCTAAATCAAACAAGATTTCCATGTATATCTATATCTGTATCTGAATCTGTATTAACTGAACATTTGCAATAACTGTAGTAATTCACCAGTCCTTTAGGGACATGTTTATGTCAGGTACCTGATGTGTTGCATTTATAGTATGATGTAGGATGTATTCTTTGATTACTTAATCTTTCATGAAAATAAATAAAAATCTGATTATCTGAATTTTGTTGATATTTGGGGTTAATACCAGTAACTTGATAACAAAATAGCACACAGAAATTTATTACCAAAACTTTGGAAAATGCAAGATTTCAAGAATTTTGGTAAAATGAGTTTTTTGGTCCCTACAAGCTTGGAAATGATATAGGGTATTCACAATATGTATGAACATATAAAAGGATATGGTGTAAATGTACAAATTCCTACAAATACATAGTAACTTTCAGAAAATGGAATCCACTTTCATCTTTTATGTCACCACAAAATACAGAACATACCATGAAATTTGCATCAACCTATACAAAAAAAACAGACCATTTACAGCAGATATTGTAAAGGTTTACTACAACCAGAAAATTTAGTCTCTGGGAAATAGATTGTTAGAAAGTAACAGTCAAATTACAACAAACTTAGTAGTCACAGTGGACCTTAAATGGCTCTTTCCAAAAAGGTATCTGACAGGTCCATACCTCGTCGAGCATTTGCAGCAAGTGGGGAACATAGATAAACATTGAAAAAATAGAAAAACATTCAAGATATACTCAAAGAATACTTGCCTAATTCAGAACTAACTTAATCAAAATGTTCCATAGATCAAGAATTTGTATAGTCTCACTACAAATGCTTGCTTAAATGGCCTCCTCCAAGAAAAAGATTTGAAATGTTCTTGCCACATCCAAGATTGCCCCCAGCGGGGAACAAAGTTTAACATTGGACCAGAATGATTGTGACATTATAATCAAATATATTTAAGCAATGAATTTTCAATCAGCTGCATGTTCTAAGTCTATAGATTGTGGATGTGGCTACAATTTGATCTTGAAATTTGACAGCACTACATGTAATTAACAAAATACAGGGGAACTGAGGACATTATTGTTTTTACTACAAAAGGAGTTGAAAGCATTTCTTTAAAAAACAAAAACATGACGGGGAAAAATGTCTACAAAGTTCATCCATGTGACAACATTGATGAACAACTTTAAAACAACATTGAACGAGACAGGAGAAGTCGTAATAGCCTGTAGCAATTAAATTTCCAAATTCAGTTTAAGTTTCAAAATATTATTTCTCAATGATGTCACAGTAACTAAATTATCCCCTGGAGCAACAAGACTCTTCAAGATATAGCCACTGATCAAAGACGACTGATGCACTGCATGTAGTATCTAAAATATGAACCTTAATGCAACTTAAACAAGATTCATTGACGCATAAAGCGTAGGTCACGGTGACTCAATTATCATCTGAAGCAGCATCACTCTCCAACACGCATCCACTAACCAGAGATGGTTGATGTGCCACATGTAGTTTCTCATAAATGAACCTATCATAAACTATAACCCGAGTCATTAAAGCATAAAATGTAGGTCAGAGTGACCCAACTATCATCTGAAGCAGCAACACTCTACGACACATCCAATGACCAAAGATGATTGATGTGCCACATGTCATCATTCTTAAAGCAAACTTTAACCTTAGGTTGGATGAACGGACGGACGGGTGAGAATCTATATCCCCTCCGAAATTCTTCGGGCGAAGGGATAAAAAAGGTTGAAAATGGTTGACTACACGTTGTAGCAATGTATCAAAGTTGACCATAATGTTGTGGCAGCGTTGTTTTAACATAAAAACTTAACATTGTTTCAACGTTTTTTCAACCAAAAGTGTCCGCTATTTATGTTGGGCATTGAAACCCATTTCGGATAAGAAGCGAACAAAAACACCAAAAAAATCACAAACTTTGAAAGGGAACCTTGATAACCTATTATTATCATTTGGTTAAAATTGAAACGGTTTCAGAGGAAAACTTTAGGATGTCTTTCTGATATGGGGCAATATATGTTGAATTATGTTCCCGGATAAGGTGAGCACATGCAAACAACTTTTTTACAGGTCACCAACCAAGGACCATTGTGGTCAAATTTGATATCACTTTTTAATGAAGTAAGTAATAAATTTTCCCATATGGTGCAAATATTAAACTATGTTCCCTGCTGACAGTCATCTTTGATACTTTTGAAACTGTTTGTTCTAATCATAAGAAATAAAGAAATTCTGAAAGTATATTTGATAGGCAGAATTCAAAAAAATAAGTGATCTTTGAGACTTACAAACTAGAAGCTCAGAGACTGAGCCTGTATCGCTCACCTGACAAAACGCTTCTATACCATGCATGACCAAAAATTATCATGATTTTTACCAATGGGGCAGGTTGTTTAGGTATGTTCTCAATTAGAACCTATGTGTTTTGTCTGATCCTATTGAAATGCGTAATTTTTGCAAAGGACCTTCTATACATTTAGTATAATTTGCTTTAATTGTTTTGAGAGAAGATGAAGAAAAGGATGGATTTCTCATACTAGGCTCCAATGTTAAACTATGTTCTGTACTTGAAGCAATGTTTTTTGTCGGATTGATTTTTTTAAAGTACCTTCAGTCATCATTCCTGTAAAGTAAGGTTGAATTTGCTTCAGTGGTTTCAGAGGAGTACATGAAAATGTGATTTTCCCATAGGGCCGATGATAAACTATGGGTCGTTGTCTCTTTGACACATTCCCCGTTTCCCTTCTTTTTTCTATGTTCCGTGCTGGCAGCCATGATTTCTAACGGATTGTAACGAAACGAGCCATCTTTGTTATGGACCTTCTATTCATCCTTCCTGTAAAGTTTGGTTGATTTGATTCTGCAGTTTCAAAGGAAAAGATGAAAATGTGATTTTTCCCATTGGGTCCAATGTTAAACCTATGTTCCACACTGGCGGCCATGTTTTTCATTGGATCAGAACGGAATGAGCATTCGTTGTAAAGGACCTTCCATACATCATTCCTGTAAAGTTTGGTTGAATTTACTTCAGTTATTTCAGAGAAGAAGATTAAAATGAGATTTTCCCATAGGGTCCTATATTAAACCATGTTTCATGCTGGCCGCCATGTTTTTCATCGGATCAGAATGAAATGAGCAATCTTTGTTAAGGACCTTTAGGTCATGATTCCTGTAAAGTTTGGCTCAATTGGCTTTAGCCGTTTCAGAGCAGAAGATGAAAATGTGATTTTTCCCATAGGGTCCAATGTTAAACCTAAGTTCTGCACTGGCGGCCATGTTTTTTATCGAATCGAAACAAAATGAGCAACCTTTGTAAAGGACCTTCCATACATCATTCCTGTAAAGTTTGGTTGAATTTGCTTTTGTTATTTCAGAGAAGTAGATGAAAATGTGATTTTCCCATAGGGTCCTATGTGAAACTATGTTCCGTGCTGGCGGCCACGTTTTTCATCGGATCGGAACAAAAAGAGCTATCTTTGATAAGGACCTTAAGTACATCATTCCTGTAAAGTTTGGTTTAATTTGCTTCAGCCCTTTCAGAGCAGAAGATGAAAATGTGATTTTTCCCATAGGGTCCAATGTTAAACCTAAGTTCCGCGCTGGCGGCCATGTTTTTTTATCGGATCGGAACGAAATGAGCAATCTTTGTAAAGGACCTTCCATACATCATTCCTGTAAAGTTTGGTTGAATTTGCCTTAGTGGTTTCAGAGGAGAAGATGATTATGTGAAAAGTTAACGGACGACGGACGGATGACGGACGCCGGACGACGGACTCCAAGTGATGGCAATAGCTCACACTGACCCGAACACACTGACCCTTCGGGTCAGGTGAGCTTAAAATTGGTCGATAGTGGAATCAAATATTTTTGAAAGCCAAATGGTGAGTATACCTGTGTTCATTGAAAAACTTCTAATAGTGTTGTTTCTAGGTAGAAATCCAGAAATAAATTGTCGTATAGACTTTCAGGAAAGTAACCAAAATTGGTATCCAGTATTTTGGAAATCAAATTGGTGAAAATGTTTGTCCTACTCGAAAAATAAATCTAAAAGTGTGACTGCTACAACAAGTGGCCTTTGAGACATTCAGGATATTTATTAAATTGGAAATCACTGTATCTATGTCTCTGGTAATCAAAAGTATTAAAG
The DNA here is from genome assembly GCA_002080025.1 of Modiolus philippinarum. Lineage (NCBI taxonomy): Eukaryota > Metazoa > Mollusca > Bivalvia > Mytilida > Modiolidae > Modiolus > Modiolus philippinarum. The sequence continues at coordinate 40,842 of MJUU01011715.1, forward strand.
ATGCCAAAACAACTTGTCATAAAGGCCAGAAACTTGAACCGAATAACCAGCTAAAAACCAAGTCACTGACAAAAGAAGTTATACTTTTCTGCCAAAAATTGTATTTTTAATAATTATTTAGAATTAATAATAATAATAAATATAATTTATTATGAGTCTCTTGCGGGCGTGTGAAATAACACCTACTTGGGTGCCGAGGGCTTCGTATTGATCATTTTCAGCCAATTAATTAACAATATATCACATCCTCTGAATACGTCTAATTTGTACCCAATAAGGCCATTCATAATAATAAATCTCAGTGATAAACGTTTCGAAATTTTGCGAACTGTAACTTTTAATTATTGACTTATTCTTCTTTAAATTTTTTTTTTCAAAAAACATTTATATATTCAGAGATAATGGCTTGTTTTCGCAGTTTAGGGTGCTGTCTTTGTAGTACTGACTGTTATAGGTTGATACATGTCGGAATGTCTTTCTATCACTAGCTGCGATAGGTTTTAACGAAGCCGATTCAATTATGTTGTAGGGCTTCTTTTTTTGAGACAAAATTCCAAGAATTAATTTGCAGAAAGTTTCTATCCTTGCACAATGTTTTGTCAATTCCTTGTCCACTTTAACTGTTGGCATCATCCGGATATGAGTATTAACATGAGAAAATATGTTGATATTTGGTAAAATATATGATGGAAGATGTTTTTGTAGGGCACTTTCTAATAGTTTTTGATAAATCATTTTTGTTATTGTAAGATGGTTCCCGTCTTGTTTTGTGCTGTTTTCTGTATTTAGAATAGAGTAAAACAAACAGTTTTTAGCATATAACTTGATATTTCATCCCGACCATATGCTATATCGCCGCCAATAAATTCACCTGATAAATTAGAAGAACCTACACTTTGTTTATCTTCTGTATATTCGTAAATATACTTAACGTTCTTTTTTTTATCCACAGTTCTTGTATATAATACTTCTTCATCGGACTTAATCCGATTCATTGTGAGAAAATGTTGTTCCGTACTATTTAAGACTCCTTCAGATAATTCAGTGAATGAGACTTTATTGATAAACTCTCCCTTTTCTGTCTCGACATCGTATTCGCCTATAACTTTGACGTGTTCGTGTTCAGAAAGGTCTGTACTTTGTTTTGCACGAACACTACTAGGATGTTGACAGCTTTGACAATGTTCTTCGCCTTTTTCACCAACATCTTTATTATGCATATATCTTTCATTGTGTTTAATGATTGAATAATTGTCTCCCGTATTTGAACTCTCAAACCCTTTAATGATGTGCGATTTTGCATTTGAACTTTTTGAGACAATTGAAAAAAACTTCTCCAAAGGTTTCACTTGGCTCTCCTTGGGTACATATATTTGACGAATTGCAGATTCTTCCAATGATAATACCTATCCTGGTGTCTTCTCTGGTATCAGGGGCGTTCGTATTAAAACTGTATCTGAAATTTTATGTCTATTTACCAAAGTCGGCATTTCTTGTCTAGCATTATTTTGGACTTCTGATGAGTCAACATAAATTTCTTGATTTTCAATGTCGCTAGTGCTATCAACTTCTCATCAAAACCATCATATTCGTCGTCACTAAATTGCAAGGGAGGACAAAAATACATGCTCTTTAATATCTTTGAAAGAGCATAACTTTCTCTAAAAATATCTTGAATGGTTTGCAAATCTCTATTTCCATTGGTGCGCTAGAAATACGGACGAATTTACCTGAATCTGTCGATGTCAACTCAGGTGTGTGGAATAGTTAGAAAATCCAGCTTCTCTTACCTTTTCAGTTAAATGTGCCATCACGCAATGATCGGTATTTTCCGGAATCCAGTTGTGTTTGCAGATTTCTGGAACAATGTCTATGCTTATGATAATATCTTTCGTCAGTGCACCAAACCACTGTATCTGAAAGTTGACTATCGGCTTGTCGAGTGGTAGTCCTAGTAACCCATCGAAAAATATGTGTTCTGAAGACCAAACTTCACCACTATTCACAGCATCGATAATGAGATCTTGGAAACGATTTCTAATACGATCCGAGGGCAAAAAATTGTTTTCGTCCGCAAACATAATTAGCGAATAACAAAATACCGAAGCTACTGTGAATTTATTTTCTGCATATGTGAGATTTCTCGCATTTCCTCAACTTTAAATGTGCGAAACCAGAATTCAATATTTCATCAGTTTGGACAACGTCGCACACTTCCTCAAAGTAGGTCAAACAAAATACAAAATCCATCTCAGTAGGATCACCTCGCTGAACTCCCAGTAGGAAACATTCTACACTGAAATCTTGTGTCAAGTTCGGATACTTTTCTTGCAATCTTGGTTATTAGTTCGTGGACATCTTTTTTTATTTCTAGGGAACCATTTTGTCTTTCAGTGAGTCCTGTCCTATGAGAATTCAACAAAGTGTTCTCTAAATCTTCAGTATCATCGCAGATCCCAGCTAGTTGCAATGTTAGTTTCGTATCATTTGTTTCCTTATGGTTGATAACAAATTGAATGTAGCGAGAATAACGCTTTTGCTTTTCAATGTCTGAACCTTCACCGTATAATGCAGATGGTACATTATTCAGCAGTTGATAAGTTTTAAAGTTTCCGTGGTAAACAGCCAAATCGTAGGGTGTGAAACCATTTTTATCAGTTATATCTTTTGATGCATTCTTCTCTAATAATAAATTTATCATATTGATGTCAGAATGCCACGCTGCATAATGTAGGAAGGCGGACCCATATCTATCGACTGTATTTATATCTACTCCATGGTCAAGAAACCGGACGGCTAATGGCGGGATGTCGGATAGATCTGAATATATTACTTGACCAAACGATGGTAGGTGAGTTGGCCAATATAAAACTCTGTTAGCTAGAGGAGAACGGCAAAACCTGTCCTTCACATTCAAATTCACACCAAATTCACAAAGCCTATGAAATGAATAGTTGGTTTGACATCTGAATAAAGCGGTTTGGCCAAATATATCTGTTTTGTTGGCATCGGCTCCAGTTGTTAATAAAATATCCACCACATTTTCACGTTTTCGATAAAGGCCCGCATGAGTGGAGTTATTCCAATATCATTGCTTGTGTTTACATCGGCCCCTGTGGTTATCATCGTTTCGATGGTTTCTTTGGAGATATTTTTACCATCTATATAAGTCAAGAAAGCAGAACTGCCATCCATATCCGGCTCATTTAAAAGGCGTATTCTAACCTTATCTGGTATATCTGTAATTTTACAGGTTAGATAGTCGCCCGCGGATAAGCTGTTCTATTCCGTCGATTATTTCATCAAAGCTATCGTCTTGTTCTAAGAGGTCGTCAATGTTTGATACCATGATGTAAAAGACGGTATATCCGTCTAGATCTTTCAGTTTATGATTGAAGTCTTCAGCATTCCTCAGTAAGAAAGTAATAGTCTGAGGAATCAGTTCAGCATACGATTGAAAGACTTTGTGTATATGTGTTTCATTCATTTGATCTTGAACATTAACGCTAAGCCCACTTTGCAGCAGCAGACTTGCAGCTCTTTTAAATTCTTCTATAATCAAAAGTACTCCCTTCAATAAGATGATTGAGAGCATTCTTACCATTGATATCAGTCGCGTTCGTATCCAATACTGGGCTCTGCAATAGCATTTCTATTTTATCCACATAGTTATGCATTGCAGCAAGATGCAGAGCATTGCATTTTTTGTAATCGATCTCGTTTACATCTACTAGTATACCAAAATTAATAAGTGTTTTTATCACATCTGTATTTATGTAATCATGAACTGTAGTGTAAATAATTGGTTTTGGTTGGTAAATTTCTGCATTGATTCGCCATGCGAAAGGCGCCAAAAGTTCAATCATTTGGATATCATTGTTGTCTATTGCTTTTATCAAGGGAGAATCAAACGGAACTTCAATTTCAAGCGAAACACTATCTTTTAAAATGTCTTTTACGTATTCGTATTCACCATTCTTGACAAAAGTGAAACGCCTTTCGTTCCAATCCATAACTGAAAGGACCTGAAACAAAATTGGATTCTGTTGAAAAAATTACAAAATTTGTATATGATCTGTAAAGGGAATAAGGGATTCTATATTACTTTTAATCATGATTTAACCCCATAATATAAAATAAAGGGATATACAAACACCACAGTGCGGGCCGAGTGACTATGCAAATAGTAAAGAGGTAACAAAACCAAAAAACATCACAATCTAATTTGTATTGAGGCATTGTGAATCTAAGAAAATAATAGAAAAAATAACAAAATTGAAAATACTACTATATGATTTATATGCACAGCATCAGAAAACGTCACAATTTAAATTAAATAAAAGTGACAACAAAAGTCCGAATCAATTACAGGGAGAGACCAGTAAAGAAAATCCGTATAACATACGACAGAATCAAGAAAACACAACCCAACACAGAACATTTTGGCAAGCCATCATATTAACGAAACTTTACTGCCACGTACTTTTTACAAAATGCAGCATTATACATTTCGGAAAGATTAGTTTGCTCATAAATAATATCTCAATACGCTTAAAAGGCCTATGAGAAAGCACAACCTTACGTTACCGAAGTATATTCAGTTGAAAATATTTTAAAACCACCAACAGCTCTGGTTCAATGTGTAATTCGCTACTCTTCTCGATAAACTACGCAGTCTGTCGTGATCTAAAGTCCTCCTCTAGAAGATGGTAGTCATATCTGGTGTTGGGCAGTTCTCAGACTGAAAACATTCGATTTTCGTCCGTTGGTAAACTGAAGTTAGTTGTTGCCATGCAAAGGATTATAACCGACAACTTAATTTTGATATTATTTAAATTTTCAAGCACACATTGACATTCGAATGGAGGCTGATTTTGTTCTACTTATGTCTTGTGTTCCTATGTAAAATCAGGACATTTGTCGATTTTTGTATGGCATATATGATGTATGCACATCAAGGTGCTACAAAAAAAAAGAAAGGAAAAAAATTCGAATCATTGTATGACTGCTGTGACTACATGAATTTGTACCTTTAATGGCGCAACCGAGACAGAAAAATAACTTGATCATACCGTAAAAATTCATTGCATTGCTCCGACAACCGTTTGACATCTCAGTGTCGTGAAACTCTTGCAAATCAGTATTATGAATGAGCTTGAAGGGGCAGTGCTAACTTGCAAAAGTTGTTCCTATCCATTTGTAAAATTATTTATTGGACAACGAAATATGGTAATATAAATGAACTTGTGTGGTTGTGACCCATAAAATTACACTTGATATGAGTTGTGATAATAAGTCAACTCAAGTTTGATGAATACGAGCTTTATTGTGACCTTGCATGGCTTGAAATTAATGTTTCAGAAATGAAACTTCCGTCCTGTCAGGGAAAACCTCGTCATTATTTCATATTTCAAAAAAGAAGTTATAAGTGTGTACAATTTATGCAAAGCTAAGGTCATTGTGACAGAATGATTTTAACTAAAAAAAGGGTTCGTATTAAGCATACTTGAGAGTAAAAAGAAAACTTTATTCTTTAATTTTACAAATTTACAGTTTCAGTGTGAGATTTGATACCTCGCTAATTTATATAATCAATATACAGTTCTTTCCTTGGTTCTATCCTGTATTGAAATGCAAAATTGCTGCCTGATAAACGATCAAGAGTCTCTCAAGAGCCTGTATCGCTCATCTGGATCCTGGCTAACACAGACCGTCTTTGCTAGAGCACTTATGAAACTATGGTTCCACTTTGGCAATGTTCCCCGCTGGTTGCCATCTTGGTTACAACATGGACCTAAAAACATCTTTTCGCAGAGGACCATCTAAGCAACTTTTCAGCCAGTTTGGTTCCAATTGGTTCAGACGTTTCTTAGCAGAAGGTCTTTGAATGAAATGCGTAAGCCAGACGGACGACGGACAGACGGATGACGGACGAAAAATTATTGGAGGGTAGGCAGAGTAAGAAAAAAGGTCAAGTATTAAGAAACCTGATAGACAGAAAGCACTTGAACAAGTGACAGATTTTGGCAAAGACAGAACATTTAAAACCATTAAAACTTTACAATTTTAGTATATTTTTTGACTTCCCGTAATCTCACGATAAGCAATTAAACATATTGAGAAAATTAAGAAGCAACAATAAAATAAAACAAGTTATACACACACATCAAGTAATACTTAGTAATATTTTCCCTGAATGTCAACAAAATGTACACAGCAAATTAAATAACAAGACAGCCAAGTTAGATCTATCAAATCGAAGCAACTTATTTTTATTTATGAAACGCTGTTTTCCGTATTTGTAAACATCGTGTTTGTCATACTTTCAATTTTACCGTTATATGCAAAGAAAAGCAAAATATTCAATACAAAAATAAATCTTTTTTCCCTCGTCACGGTATTTTGAAAAGAAAACAAATCAGATCAAAGCTCTTTAGTTTTTGAAACCGTTGTTATGTAAGATACAAATAGATTGGTCTTACCTATATATATTGTACGTATGGATCCCTGTTTCAACAAGGAAGTTGTTATGGATAATTTAATATGCCTAGATATACCTTGTTACGTAAAATAACAAAATACCGAAGTTACTGTTAATTTATTTTCTGCATATGCGCATTTCGACAACTTATGTCTCATCAGTGGAGATATAATCAAAACATTTGGAAGTCCAAAATTACGTAAAAATGATTAACCAAATAATTCAGTCGTACATATTGTACATAATGATCCCTGTTTCAACAAGGAAGTTGTTATGGAAAATTTAATAATCTAGTCAATACCTTGTTACGTAAAAATGATTAATCAAATAATTCAGTCTTCACTTTATACTCGCTTGGGTCGCTCCATTAGAGTTAGAAATGACACAAGACACTGAGTGTAAGAACTCTTACAGCTAATTCAAGGAGGCTCACTCCTGATTATCCCCGCACTTTAGAAGCTTAGAAAATATACTTTAGACTTATTGAATACTGACCCATTCTCAATTACTAATATCATTTTCGTAATTTGCTGTTATGTACAATTTGTATTATTAAGAATTGCTTATATATATATACTGATAATGTCATATAACAAGTATATGTCTTATTATCTCTGTACTTATAACAACTCAAGTATTTTTACGCACCAATTTGTAAATCATGTATATTGTCTCATATGTTTTGATATGTTTTTGTGGTGCTGTCCAGCTGCGTGTAGTGTGAGGATACACACATGGCTTGAATCCAGTGCCATATGTGCTGCCATGTGTGAATCAGCACGCTGCACGGAAAGATGGACAGCATCTACTAAAACGGAGTGTACATGTTTTTTTTTTGTCCACGTAATAATAACTAATACATAATTGACAATTTCTACAATGAAATGAAAAATAACTATGTATTTTTTATGTATATATACATGTATGTTGCGTCTTGCTTTAAAAAGTTATATATCAAAATGTCTGTCATCTCCTTATAGCTATTGTAAATTTCCTCTTGTAACACTGTCATGTGTCATGAGTGAACGCAAATATTTATTTGTTCGAAGAAAGTTCGGGGATAATGTTATACCCTCCGTCTGTCCGTCCGTCCGTCCGTCCGTCACACTTTTCTTGTGACTCAAACTCCTCATACATTTTTGGATTTAGGGATTTAATTTTGTTGTAGAATTGTTGCATTTAGTCTGCAGATGCGCAATAAGCTTTCGGATTTTCGATATTGGTCTTGGTGCAAACAAGAGGCCCCATGATGTCAATTTTTACACATGTGGCATGTGACACAAACTCCTCCTACATTTATGGATTTAGGGATTTAATT
>MJUU01011716.1:9963-25477 GCA_002080025.1 Modiolus philippinarum
AAACTGTAGGAGGACTTGCGCGGACAAACTAGGTTTTTCTTTCTCTTTATTTTAAAATGTACAAAATAATGCACGATTAGTCCGTTTCCAGTGGTGAAAAATTAGTCCGGTGCCAGATATTATCATAACATCCCGTAAACACATAAAGTCCGGTCCCCATGGTTTACAATAAAACCACGTTTTCTAATAAACCAACACGTTTATAAACTTACAAATATGCTGCTGACATTGTTAATTTCGTACTACATACTATCCTAGGCAGTAGATAGTTCGAAGAAAGGAAATGTGACTGTATTTGGACAAAAAAGTTGCGATTTACAAATTGCTTTTTCTTTCTGTGCATTGGTGTCGGAACTTTTGAAGAAACTGGACGGTGTGGGATGTTTATGAATGGATAAACAAAGAAAAAAAACATTCCGATATTCCGTGAGTATAGTTCTGATGATACTTAAGACCTCTTTTCGTCTCCTGTGTACAAGTTTTGACAACAGGTATGGTTTTCGCAACCCGATTAGTCGGGCAACGCAGAAAAAAGCCCGTTACCATTCCGCATCGTGAGAAAAGTATTCGGTTATTTTTTTTAAGTTGGAATGTTACGTACAACAGTATTTCAGCTATATCAAGACAGAATCAAGTTTGTTATAAATTATTTTAGATTGATTAGTTGCAATTTTACTTTCAGTTAACAGTATTTCAGCTATATCAGAGCGATTAGTTTTTTCCTATATATTTTTCAAATATGTCCATATATAAACAGATTTATTCCCTCATGAAACAAATATTCTGATTATTCTTTCTGACTTCTTTTGAATTGTGTCTATTGAAATTGGTGTCTGAATTTTTACTGGATTTCGCCAGCAAAATTCAGACAAATATTTTCAGAAAAAAAATCAGATTTTTTTTATTGCAGAAAAGTTCAGATTATAAAGAATTGGTTTTCAAAAGTATCCAGAACACGGTCAAAATAAAACATTAAAGAATACTTACAGAATCATTCAGGAACACAATAAAGAAAGCAAAAAATATCCAGATAGAATCCAGACAAGAAAAAAATATTTTTTGACGCACATGGTACAATATAGATACAACTTGAGAAAACGATTTACCAAATCCACTATTGTCCCTTCAGACTACAATTTGACTAGTCTACCTTCTTCGGGTCTTAATTGGTAGCCAGGCTTATTCTTTTACAGTTTCAAAATTTATTCATAAAAGCAATCGTGGATTTCAAACAATTATAAAGTTAGACACCAGGAAATGTGAAACTTGTCCTCGCCGCGTCCAGGAGAATATTGTTATATAAATATAATGTCAACTTCCCCACCAAAATCCCTGTTGACATCTGTTTTTCTGTTTCCCTATAGTATATACGTTTATTATACTTTAGGGAAACGGGATAGAGATGGGAGGTTTGGGTACCCATAAACCGGTTTAACCCTACCGCTAGCTCTTGCTAGTGCCGGTACCAAGCCCGGTTATCCCGAGTTCCTATCGTTGTCCATGTTTGTCTTTTGTCATTTTATTGTTTTTCTTGTGCGGTTCTCTGATGTATTGTGACTTGTGATTGTGCTTTTCGGCCATTGTAGGTGATTTATGTTATCTTTTCTACATTACTTTGATCATCTGAGCTAAACCAATACGTAAGAAAAACTGGTCGTCAATTGCAGCGACGCACCCAGTAGCACCTGTATCGAATTCGTTTTCCAAAAAAAAAAATTAGATCAGCACTGTTCTATTAATAATCATGACAATGAGTATACTTAAGTACAACCGTTAGAAATTGTAGGAAAACCCCCCGACCAATCCACTGAGAGAATTTGAATTGTCTTGCATGAAAAAAAAATTATAAAAAAAAACTTGAGATAGCTTTCCATTTGGGTATAAATGGCAACATCAAGAGTGAAGGAAATAGTCGGTGAGCTTCGTTTGACATCGCGAGTATTTCTTCTCGGGCTGATATTACGCCATTGCAGGTCACATAGTCAAAGAGTGAATTTATAACCAAAACAAAAAAAGAAAAAACGTATAAAAGATATATTGTTTTCAAACGGCTTGTCTACTTAACTTTGCTTAATTCCTGTTAGGTCGTCCTAAATTAATTCTATATTTAACGTCACCCGCGCGAGTTGGAAATATTTGAAAATAAAAAACAAACAAGATTTTTGTTTTGTCCCGAAATTTTGGGTTGAGGTCTGGATGTGTCCTTTATTTAGCAGTCCGGTTCAGAATTGATGAAAGACTTGCCAGAGAAAGTGAAATAAACAATATCATATCAGCCAAAAATTTTATATGAAAGTGTGAAATATGCATGTTCTTTTAGCTATATATGTATTGACATTTGGAAAATATTATTGCAATTTTTTGTTTGAAAATTTTGTTTGTTTTTTTACATCCTTCCTCCCGTCTAGGTCTTGAGGTTGAAGGTTGACGTTTAACATAGAATTAATTTAGGACGGCTTTACATAACTTAACGATGTCTTAAGAAAACCTTTTGAATGTGATACCATGTCTGTTAATTGTCCGCCCTGTGAATGTTTTAATATTATGGATACTTTATGCTTTCATCGGCTTTATCCGAGAATCGTGAAACCCGTTGAACATTGTAGGTGTTTCCTGTTATCTTTTTTATTCCATGTAAAACAATTTTTGCAAAAAAGAAATATACTAATAAAGGAATCAACTTAATTGACATCGCAGGCAATTTTCGGGACTCAGATATTCGAAATCTTGAAACCGTTTTATTTTTACAACATGGCCATGCCTGTGAGTTCCTTCTCTAACAAAAAAACTACAAGAAGTATTTTTTCTATTACTTTTCTATAATCTGTGATGCTCACATCGATAAGGACTACCCAAGCAGCATTGACTGTTCCAAGTCACAATATCGCTTTCACCCTTGCCGACATATATTAACGAGGAACTTAAACATCATCATTGCATTTAAAGAAATAAGAAAATTCTTTGGAAACGGACCGAAATAAACATACATGTTTTGATATTATTAAAGATGCAGTTATCAATTATTGTATGTAAAATGGTTGAAACGAGAAGGTGCAAACATGCACTAAATATGTTCAAAGATAAAATCACAAGTCACCAATAGGATATTTTTTATAAAGATAAGAAAGTTACCAGTAACGTTAGAATAATTTTTTCTGAAAGATAATTATTGAAAGTCATCGCCCAAGTTGCCTGTAAACAAAATTAATTTAAAATGAAGAGATCTTAGTAAAATATGTATGTTTGTACCTATCCACAAAGCTTAAAACAGCGCTTCTATTAATTGGTTGATTGATGGCCAGTGAGCAATTTTTCAGGACGAGAACAAGTTAATCAACTATTGATTGATTGATTGATTGATGTTTTACGCCAACTTCAGCAATATTTCAGCTATATTGTGGCGAGAACTGTTGAGTATATTGAACAATTTAATAAATAAATAAAATATCAATATAAAACCATATAACTTTATACAAGTAAAAACAAATGTGTAAAATATTAAAAACATAAAAGAAGACATTATGGTTGAACAGTAACAATATTAGAAATTAGAAACTTCATGAACTTGTTTAAAATTTATCCATTTAAATCTTACTAAATAAACTGATTGCTTTTAAAACTTGAACGATTTTGTCGCCAGCGACATTTGTAAATAGGTCTTTAAGACAATCAGCTGAATAAAAATCACACCTGATATCAGCAACATCTACACATTCAATTAAAACATGTTGGATTGTATAAGGACCATTGCATGGAATACATTCAGGTCGATCATCACTGTTGAGGATAAAACTATGTGATGGTCCAGTATGTCCAATACGACATCGGGTCACACTACCTGTTCCCTACGGTTTTTACCACTAGAACCGACTTGTTTATAGACGTCTGGCTGTATTCCATGCAGTTTATTATTTATTTGCAGATCCCATTTGGCCTGCCATAACTTTAAAATGTATTTAACGATTAAAGGCTTCATGTCAGTGTACGGTAGTTAATCAATTAAAAAATGTAAGTAAATGAAGAAGGAAATAAAGATGACAACGAGTTTTGATTGCCACTGGAAAAGGGGAGAAGTGTGTAGGGGCAGGAAATGAAGCCTTCTATACGACACCCAGTTCTTCTGCTCTCCATAGAGAAATATAGAAAGGGTCTTTATTATGCATGGAGCGTGGCGTTTCTCCTTACACTTAGCTAAAATGGTACACGGTCAGGCTTTCTGTATTCTAGGCTGACTACCCCGCACAGACCGGCAATTCCCCTATCCATCAACTTGGGACGCGCTCAGCAGATCTGTTGCCGGAGCCTCTGAAAACCAATCCATGTGCCGGGTTATATGGTTTGCAAGTAATACCATATCGATGTCCAACAAAATAAATTGGCCAAGTCAAATACTCATATGTACTAATTAACCAAACAGCACTACAACGATACAGCAAACCCTAAATATAACTTTGTCATCTATTTTCTGGGTTCCTAAGCTGCATATAATTCCAACTTTTGACTTTTCTACTCTTTATACAACCCTGCCACATAATAAACTGAAAACAGTAATTGCAGATTTAATACATCAATGTTTCTGCACTAAAATGGAAAACGAAGATACACCTTTTAGTAGTAGGGAAAGACAAAACATATTTTGTTAAGAACCACACTGATTCAAATCAGAAGTACACTGAGACTGAGGTAATTAAAATGTTAGAATTTTTGATCGACAATATTATTGTCGAACTCGGAGGTCGTGTTTTCCCAACAGACAATAGGGATTCCTATGGGAACTAACTGTGCGCCACTTTTAGCTGAACTTTTCCTTTACTCGTACGAGGCCAAGTTTTTACAAGGGCTTACACAAAGAAAACAAAAACGTTTAGCCATGTCCTTTAATTTCAGCTTCCGCTACATACCAATGTACTTTCTCTTAATAATCCTAAATTTAAGGAATATATACACACCGAGCTTGAAATTAAAAAAACAACTGATACACCTACTTCGGCTTCGTACCTGGATCTTTTATTGTATATTGACGAAGATGGACGTTTGAAATTTTGAAATCTTAGCTATACGACAAGCGTTATGATTTTAATTTCCCAATTGTGAACTTTCCCTTTCTTAGCAGCAATATGCTTACCTCTCCAGCCTATGGAGTTTACATTATTCACAGTTGATTCGTTACTGTCGAGATTGTAGTTTGTACAGTGATTTTTTTAACAGAGTGAAAACACTGTCCCAAAAGCTGCTTATAGTCAGGAGTTAAACCTATGTAAATTTCATCCCTCAAGAAATTCCATGGCCGATTGAAAGATATGACGTGTCAGTATCCCAAATGACATTTTCAGCTAGATTCACGTTTTCCCGGATTTGACTACCGATTTTGACATTTTACAGTGTGACGGGTGTTCTTAACAGAGCAGGACATGCTTACAATTCCGGAGCACCTGGTGTCACTATCAGTTTCACTGGAGTTCACACTGTGAGTACCTTGTTTTTGAATGTTGTGTTTTATATTTCTGCTTTGTATCTGTCTAACGTCATTGTTTTCTGTGTCCTCGTTTTGTCCATGTCTGCGGACTTCGATTTTTGTTAATTCCACTCCTTTGTTCCTTCGGTATTCTACTGCCGTTGTTCCATTCAAACATCGTATTATTTCGGCATCGAGTAAATGTTTCCCCATAATTTATTCATCCATTTAACCAGTGCATTCACCTGTATTAGAGTTAGTTATTAAATAATGTGATAAACTTGTCAAAACTCTCGTGTAAATTACTTTTGGAGTGGTTTAGAGCTTGAATTGGATAAAAATTGATTACGTTTAAGGCACACCGGACATGTTTCGAATATCATTGTTACTTTAATGTGCTATTTGCCTGTTCCATTTGAAGTTTATAATTAGGTCACATTGTATGTATCCGATTGGATCTAGCACAACGGTATGCATTGGTGGTGTTGCTTATTTCAGATATCTGTGAATTTTCAGAAATCTCGGTTGAAAACTAAAGAATGAGTTGATTTCACAAAATAAGTACCCTCTATTGAAAATGTTGCTAAAAATGACTTAGCTGCAAAATTCGGAAAAATAGGAAAACCTTTCTGAGAAATATTTCCCTTAAGTCGGGTGATTATTTTCAATATGTATAACTAGAGGCTCTCAAGAGCCTGTATCGCTCATCTGGGCCATGGCCGATATGGACAGCCCAAATAACCTCAATAATTAAGAGCCGTATTTTCAAGTATGCTAATAGACCTTAATGTTATTTGCTTCAAAGTTGAACTTTATGTCCTGATGGCAACCATTTTGGATTGGGTGAAGACTAACTGGTCAATTTTTTTAAGGAGACCAACTGAAGTCTATTATGACTAAGTTTGGTTCCAATTGGCCAAATAGTTCCGGAGAAGATCTTAGAATGTTTTCCCATAGGGTCCAATGTTAAACTATGTTCCTCACTGGCAGCCATCTTGGATGAAATGCTGACTTGCCTAACACTTTTCAAAAGGGCCAAAAAGGAGTATTGTGACCAAGTTTGATTCCAATTGGCCTAGTAGTTCCAGAGGACATGATCTTTGAATGGGCTTTCCCATAACGTACAAAGTTGGCAGTCATCTTGGATGTAATAAGGACTTGCAAGATGTATGTTTTCAAAGGGGCCAACCAAGGACTATTGTGACCAAGTGTGGTTCCAGTTGGCCTTTATGTTTTCCCATAGGGCCCAATGTCAAACTAAGTTCCCCGATGGCGGCAATCTTGGATGAGGTCAAACAACTTGATTATGTTCAATCAAGTACAGTCCTTGACATGCGGAACATATCTGAAATTTAAATTTGACTTCTATCTCAAATCTTCATGAAATTAAAGACAAATTTATAAAATCAGGAAAAATTCGACAAATAAAGGGCAATAACTCCTATATGGATAGTAAGATTTTCTTGAAAATGACCATGTGAGTAGATCTTGATATGATGAACCTTTTTGCAGCTTAACCTTAACTTCTATCTCAAATTGATTTTAAATATACGACGAAATACATAAAATAACGAAAAATTTGACCAATAAAGGGCAATAACTCATATATTGGTATTTAAATTTTTCTTCAATATTGTCATGCGAGTAGATCTTGATTTGATGAACATTTTTGCAATCAATCAATCTATCTCAAACTGTTTTTGAAATATAATATAACAAAATACATAGATTTTCTTCAAAATTGCCATGTTGGTAGATCTTGATATACTGAACATTCTTACCTCTATCTCAAACGTTTTTTTTTAATTTAAATATAAGACGAAATATATGATATAACAACGAAATTGAACAATGAAGGGCAATAATTCCTATACGGAAGTTTATATTTTCCTCAAAATTGCCATATGGGTAGCTCTTGATAACCTGAACATTTTTTCATGTAAACTTTACCTCAATCTGTTATAGATTTTTAATAAACAATCAAAAACATCAAAATTTTGAAAATTTTACGGAAGAAGGACAATAACTCAAAAATGGGTAATCAGATTTTCTTCAAAATTGCAGGGTAGGTAGATCTTGTCATGCTGATCATATTAACTACATGTCAGTTTTTTTATATCTGCAACGGTTTTTGGGTTATTCCTTTATGTTTTGAGTTATAAGCAAATAACCCCTATGATCTATTTTAGTAACAGTGGCCATTTTGTTTTGTATTCGACTAACCCGAACACATTTTTAAATTTACATACCCTGGTGATGATTCAGGCAAGTTTTATTTAAGAAAGCCCAGTAATTTCAGAGGAGAAGATTTTTGAAAAAAAAAGTTTACGATGGACGGACGATGGACGCCAAGTGATGGCCAGCTACAAACACTGCGAAGTTTCAAAGATCTAGGCCGAAAACTGTAAGAGATGAAAAAAGAAGGGAAACGGGGAATGTGTCAAAGAGACAACGACCCAAAGGGGAGTAATAACAACTCAAAGCCACCATAAGATCTTCAATGAACGGTGAGAAAACCCCGCACCCAACGGCAGTTGATTTCACGAAATATGTACCCATTTTCCCCGGCCGCCTGCACGATACTCACCATATTGAATGCCAGATTTGCACTCCGTGCAACCCAACTAAAAAGTATGCCGTTTAGCTTCCTATTCAACAATGAAAGAATGATTGACTAATTGTTTAGTTAGATTTGAACGTCCATCAGCAAATTAAGCTAAATCTAGACAAGAACAAGTTTATCAATTCAGACATCATAAGTAAAAGAAGAAAGAAATGAAGGTAGAAAAGTCAACCGGATAAACTAGTTTTGATTGCCTCTAGAAAAGGGGAGAAAACGGGTAGGACGGGAAATTTAGCCTTCTATATTACTCCCAGTCTTAGAAAATATAGAAGGGATCTTAATACTGGAGGAAGCGTGTCGTTTCTCCACACTGCTCGGCGACAATGGTTCGCTGTTAGGCTTTCCGTATTATGACTTGACTACCCCGCATTGACAGGACATTTCCCTATCCACCACAGGGGACGCACCCGGTAGCTCAGTCCTTAGCCACTGAAAACCGATTCAGGTGCTGGGAATAATAAATTAATTGTCCTGTGTAAGGTATTATATTATTGATTACAAGCTTGTCTCACAGTATTGTTGAATGAAATAAAAGGTTGTTTCATGACTTTTACATTCAATTATGGTTGTTATTCCTAAACATGTTCGACCAAACTACTGTTAAAGTAGTAATTTTCGCGGTGTACTTATTTTCGCGGTTGACAAAAGACCGCTAAAATAAGTACCCGTGGAAATCTCAGAAGCAATCAGAGACTACTAACATTTTCCTATAAACCGCGAAAATTGATTTCCGCGAACATGTTCCAGTTCAAGAAAGCGCGAAAACTAGCAATCGCGAAAATTAATACGTTAACAGTAAATGTTTTCTTATTCCAAGTGCAATAAATTCTGTTGCAATGTCCATAAAAATTACCGGTTTACTAATATATTTACCAGTATATAAGAGACTTACCCTGTCAATGCAGCCAGTCTCCCTGCTTAAGGAGTTCATGTGCATTTGTCAATCTTGTTTCTCATAATGTTGTACATATTTCTCTAACGATATGTCAAGTTTAAACCGGTTTTGACCCGTTAGATAAATTTTCTTTATTCAACGTATGTTGAATAAAGCCCCGCGCTATTTCCCGCCAAATCTATTCGGAATACAATTCTCGGTGTTTATCATTAGAGAAAAAGATTACACCACTTTATCCCGATTATTACCATATTTTATCCACTCTCGATAGTTAAATTTAAAAATTTTAAAATGCTCGGCAAGCCTCGCAATTAAAATTTTAAAATTTAACTATCTCTAGTGGATAAAATATGGTAATGAACGGGATCTTGTGGTGTAACCTATATATCTGTTACAGGGATTATGAGACTCAAATGTGGGTATCCTATTCTTCCTTGTACTTTATTTATATGTTTTACTATTTCAGACGACAGTGTCCATCATATCTCTAGGTATTCTTTACGTGCAAAATCTTTTTATTGTAGCACTATTTAGATTCTTGACATGTCTGAACAATATCAGATGCAAAGCTCTGTCCTTAGCTGACTTTTGCTTTCTATTTAGATCATATTTTGTAATTTGTTCTCTATCAGTTTTTAAACATCTTTGGCTTTATGGTCTTCCAAACATTTAGATTTTATCTGCACTGAGGAGACATAAGTTGTCGAAATTGAATATTGTTTAACGTTTACTAGCAAAATTTCAGCTATATCAAGAGGAGAGTAAGTTTGTTGATAAATAATCACTTTGGGGTATGGAATGGGTCATGGGACGGGAAATTCTGACTGCCACTGGAAAAGTAGGGTGAAATCGAAAGAGGCGGGGAATTAGCCTTGTAGCCCACTCAATAAGAGCTTGCTACAAGGGTTCTTTAACGTGCAGGAAGCGTGGCATTTCTTCCAACAAGTGGACCTGAGTTTACATCCCATCCGAAAGATGGGTTGTATATTTATTAATTCCGCACAACCACGGAAGGGGTCCTTTTTCTATATCCCGGGGTTCCCGCGGGGTCAGCCCCGTTTAGGAGGGGTCATACCCCGCAAGCCGGAGATACTAGGTCCTATTTCTATACCCCGGGGGTTCCTTCGGGGGGAACAATATCAGAAATTATACATGTTTAGTTTTGATGGTTGGCAATTTTTGTTGTGATATATAATGTTTGTTTGAGATATCTCCAAAATGAGAGCTTGTATACATTTTACAAGAACAGACCTCAAGATGTTGGGTCATTATTCAGAATCCCTTTCATAGAGATTACTAAAACTGAATGTTTAGTAAATAAAATATAAACTGGAACAACAAAAAAAAAACGATTCGAATGTTAATATTTCATGTTCCATCAGAATTTTAATTTACTTGCACAATATCTTTCCAATGTAAACCCTCCCCCTTTTCCCAGTCACTGTGTTTTGCTAGTTAAATTCTCCTGTTATTAATTTCAGTGCGATACTATCTTCAATTGGATTATATTTTAATCACATATAAAACAATATACGTTCCAAAAAAACTTCAAGAATCCACATTATTTACGACAATATGTTGACAGGTAGATTTGCCTATCCTTTTAAAAACACAACCAAAGAATCCAACTTCCACAATCGAGCCCTAACAATTAGAAATTTTAATAACAAGCCTCTAGATATAATAATGAATGTTCAGATTGACGGAATTTTTATGAATATATTACTAATTTTTGCTTGCAATCTCACTTCGGAGGTTTGGTAAATAAATACCAAATATTGCAATTTTGTCACATCCCAACTAAATTTATCCTTTTGTTGGCTTCTTAGGAATTTGTACGTTCCGATTTTCAACAAGTATTTCCCTGTAATTCCATTCGTGGTCATCTTTGACAAAAAAGCACCATTTTCAAAGTCGAAAGTCATGTGACTATGCTTTGGGAAACGCCGCCATTATTCAGTATGCTCCCATGCTGAATAGGCAGGACAAATCATGAACTTGCCTTTCAGCAATGACTCTTCAAAATACAAAAGTACCAAATTGCATAATAAATAGTAAATTTTGTTATTCTGTAGTGAACTCTCGTCAGCAGCATTAGAATCAAATAGTATGGAAAGCTATATCCAGTAAGCACCAGTAGTGTCAACCAGATATGGAGTGAAATATATTTTTCAGCCAAAACATGATCAGTATTCAGGGTTTACAGGTCATACAGGTTTGGGGATAAGAGGATCTCGAAAACGGACACATAAATTACCCCGCAAAATAGTTGATTCATTGAAACATGTTTATCTTTGGATTATAAAAGACCTGTTGCTGATGCAAACATTTTGAACATAGGACCCATAGGATCTTCTTTGAAACTGCTGAAACGGTGTTGATTAAATTTGAACATATAAGGCCTTGGGTGGTCCCCTTCAAATTTGTCATTTTTATGACGATTTCTCATCCAAGATGGCCGCCAGCGGAAATCATAGTTTAACTTTGGACCATATGGGAAATGAATTCAAAAATCTACTACTATGGAGTGAAATCTTTTTTGTAACACAGCTTTGATATTCAGGCTTCACAGAGCATACAGACTCACTTAAACAAGTTTATCTTTGGATTATAAAAGACCTGTTGCTGACTCAAACTCTGCTTGCTAGAATTCGTAAATGAAGCGCCTATGATTAACTTATTTGTTCGGCATGTCAAATTAATTATTTTTCCAGAGACATGCAGTTTGAGTGACTGCCGTGTTGTTGATTGTCATACATTCTAGTATTTTTATCATACTATTCTTTACATACCAGATAGAACAATAATATAGGATCATATAGGACGGTGAGCCTCGGATAATTCAAAATAAAAAACGAAAACCTAAACAAAACATGATAAGCCATTAGGTTCTTTAGAGGTGAATAGTGTATACAACCTAATATCAAGTTTTAGGTTGAGTAATGTAATATAGTTAAGATCAAAATCATCAAGGAGCGAAGTGATATGTACGAAGTAAAATATTTGTAAATAATAATGCTTCAAAATATCAAAAAGGTTGGCAAATCTTTTTCCCATTGTCCGTACCGAATACTGATTTGGTAAATTTACAATAAATTCGGTTTTTTTTTGTTATTTGGTTAAGTTTAAAATTAGTATAATTCTAATACTTAAAATTTGTGCATTCAACTAGGGACAGGTTATAACCTTTAATCACTGAGCAATATTTCAGTTTCATATTGTAAAACTGTCATTGGACTATCAGTTAAATTATTTAAAGCAAGCATCTTTTTTTTCAATATCCACTTTTTGAAGAAACTGTTCATGTAAACGAAATGGTTCTTTTTTTCTATTTATAGTTGGTAATCTTGCTAAATTTAAGGTACACCAACTAATTACAAGACCCTCTGCCTTGAAATAAATCATGTTTAAACAGTGACTACTTTATCTTGTACATGTTTGTTTTGTTTTTTTAACATTATTTTTCTTGTGATATTGCGCTTAAACAATGTCAGAAAGAGCTATACGTTCTCCCACAGTCTTATTTCATTTCTGTCTGAAATTAATTTTGTTGTATCACTTCAGACTAAAATTTTCGTGAATGCATTGGATGGGACAATACTCGCAGAGCAATATTTCATGTCAAAAATAACAAGTTTGTCAATAGGGGCCACTTAAAAGGCCTTTCCTACAATAACCTTTAGTGTGCAGGATCCACGGCATTCCTTCTAACACGTGGATCAGAGTTTACATCTTATCCAAAAGATGAGTCTCATTTTTATTCATCCTGCAGAATCACGGATACCCAGTCTTTGAGGATTGTACACTGAAGACTGAGATACTGGGTCTTATTTCTTTATCGAGAGGATTTCTAAGAATCAGCCCCGTTTAGAAGGGGTCATACCCCGCAAGCCGGAGATGTTTGGTCTTATTTACTCCTTGAAACATGTGTACAGCATAGCGAAATTTACAGCTTTTAATGCAACTTCGGTATTCCTTTTAATTACCAAGGGGTCACTTCTTGGGCCACAGAAGACATTACCATAGATCGAAAACACGATTGCCGGTTTTGATAAGACTCTGGCTCTCAGCGAAGATGGTATTAACGTCAGTGATTTGGATCAACTGTTTACTGAAATATAATTTAACAATTTTTGCAACTTGTTTATGTGATGAGTTCCATCTTTAAATTTGGCTAGGAATACAAACACTCCATGGCACAACCGGGACCCGGCTTTCAATTAACCATCACTCAAGCACCGTGTCCAACCTGTAACGCAAATACCTTTGAAAAGTTATGTCGAAAATGGCGTAAAATGTGAGCAAACAATATTAACAGTAATTATCTATGGCATCAACCATTCGCTGCTCGAGACGGGCTATGGGTTATTTTATACATTCTGAAATTTCAGAATAAACAATCCCATGCAGCACTTTCTTTCACTTTTTACTAGACTAAAACAGCCAACACTGAATTCGAAAAGACAAAATGTAAACTTAGTCGTAAGTCTTCCAAGGAAGACATGTGTCGCCTTCCTAACTTCGTTACTTTGTTGTTCTTATAACGCAAAAAATCTATGTTCCGTTAAACAGGAAGTCGGCATTCGAGAGATCCAAAATTCTCTTACACGGTATAGGTCCCCATTCTGATATTCCATGCTAAATTGCAAAAGGCTGGAATATGTGGTTCCTGACAAAAATGCGACAGAAATTTTGGTGACGTCGACGAAGACGACGGATAGTGATCCCTATATGTCGCCAGAGTGAACGCAAGCGAAACAAAAATATATTAAAGAATTATTAAGGCCACATCAAAATAACTGTCGTCATAACGCTTGTGACAAGTTCTTTTTTTTTCCGAGAAATTGATAAGTGGAACATTAATTTTATTGCATTTTTACCACAAATAGATTTTGTTCCCTGAATATTTTCATGAACTTTTTTTTATTCTAAAAAGAAAAAAATCATTTCATTTTTCTTTAATGACCAATCTGCAAAGGTGTTACTAAAATCAAAATTTGTCATTTGTCAATTAATGTGGTAACGTTTATTGAATAACAACAAAATCTTAGTATTCAAAACCATGTGTGTTAATTCATGCTTGCATTGTTTGGATTCATACATGTCATGTTGGTATATGGCTATGTAGAGGGGCCGGTTCCCTCATATGATGAGTCATTCAGGATGTTTGGAATGTCTCCTTCCACTGTCGAGATAATAAACTGTTTTACAAGTGATTGTTCCGAATTACAGCAGGCACACAGTGATGATAAAGATCAAATTTTAATTTCAAAAGTTTGTGAAATTTTTGTGGTACGTTGGAAGTCTAAACACCAAAAAAAGATGGCCGACGGGTTTGGCGTTTCTACGTCTTCGTCTGTAAGGAAAGAATAACAAACGCTATTTTGTACATTTAAGAAAGACAGATTTATTTTTGGCTAAATAAGCAAGAAATGCTGTTATAAAACGAATAATTTTCAAAACAAAAATGAATTCCACAACATTAATGGGGCCATAAACGACATTTATAAGAATTAAAGAGCCATCAGGATACAAGCAATCATACATGAATCGTAAACAAACTATGAAAAGATATTGAGTAAATGCACATGAGACAAAGTCTCTAAAATAACATGGCAAGAAGCAAAGGAACAACGCTTTTATTGTTGTTCTTCATCCTTTTATTGTTGTTCTTCATCCATTTAATTCAACTACAAACTGTATATCGACAAAATGTGTTTTGTGTATTCAGGAAGCGTTCATAATATAAGGATTTTAAAATAATCAAACCTATGGACAAATGGGTTGCTAATATATTCAACCAGTCTCGGAGTCGAAGCATATCCACTCCGTAGATATTTGCTTACTCCATATAGAGATACTTTAAATGTAAAAAATCTGAAAAAAATATACATGTGATGCATATCATTCTTCAAATTATTTGGTAATTCAAAGAATTGTTCCGTTCTTGAAAGGAAAATTTAAATGCCTTAAATAATTGTATACTATCAAGGTAGAAACTTCTGTAGAGGTCATAAGGATTTTGTTCTTTTCTTCATTTTTCTTTTCTGTGCCGCACTCATGTTGTGTCTGTTTCTTTGTAGTTTTTTGATGTTGCCATTGTCCTTGGATTATTCTTTTTTGATTGACTGTTCGGTTCTCATTTGCTATACATAATATCTGTGTACTATGGAACAACGGCAGTAGAATACCGAAGGAACAAAGGAGTGGAATTTACAAAAATCGAAGTCCAAAGACATGGCCAAAACGAGCACACAGAAAACAATGACGTGAAACACAGAAAACAATAACGTTATACAAATACAAAACTCAGAAATGGTTCATAATATAGAGGACCTGCTGGGTCTAGATGATGATGGTCGCAATATTGTCCAACACAGATGCATTATTTACTTGATGACAAAAGGAAAGTCCTCTCAAGCGTGAGAATATTGCTGGGCGAACCATCTAGGATGCAAACATTAGTTTGGTGAACTTGTTTTCTATTTATCAAGATTGATAATAATATAAATATTATTGCTAGTTTGATGAACTGTTTTAT
>MJUU01011716.1:26528-38097 GCA_002080025.1 Modiolus philippinarum
GAAGTCCAAAGACATGGCCAAAACGAGCACACAGAAAACAATGACGTGAAACACAGAAAACAATAACGTTATACAAATACAAAACTCAGAAATGATTGATAATATAGAGGACCTGCTGGGTCAAGATGATGATGGTCGCAATATTGTCCAACACAGATACATTATGTACTTGATGACGAGAGGGAAAGTTCAATATTGCTGGGCGAACCATCTAGGATGCAAACATTAGTTTGGTGAACTTGTTTTCTATTTATCAAGATTGATAATAATATAAATATTATTGCTAGTTTGATGAACTGTTTTATAAGTAATCAATGTTAAAAATATTAATAATAACTAAATACCGAAATTAATTGTGAATTTAGTTTCTGCATATGCGTATTTCGACAACTTAAGTCTCTTCAGTGCAGATAAAATCTAACCGTTTGGAAGACAATTGACCCAAGGATGTTTAAAAAGAGATATTAGAGATTAAGTGTCTAGAATCCAATACCTAGTCATTTCAATAAACAACAGTACAGACCCAAAGATAACAAAATGAAATAAGTGAAAACAAGCAGTCTATTTGAATGGGCCATAATGAATAGTAACTTTCAAAACATGCTCAAACAGGGGTGGTAATCACGTGACTAACGTCGGATACAATAAACATTTTGACAGTGAAAATATGACCGCTTCGGCCTTAGTTTTTGGTCTTTGCTCTCTTTTAAGGGAATTGTATTAAATTTTTATAAGTTCACGGAATACGAACTGCTTAGAAGTGTAAGAAAACATCTTTTTCCTCTCTGGATATATTGTAGTTATGGTAAACACTTCAACAAATGTACAAATCAAAGCAGGATACAGTCAACATTTATTGGTTCATTTTACGAATTTCGACTTATTCTCCATTCAATCAGTATGGGCTTTGCTTTAAAATAGTGTTTGATGATTAAATTTTCTCACCCAAATGTTTTCTTTCACAAAACTACCAGAACTAACGAGTATTTATAGGATATCATGAAATGATACAGTCAACACTAAATTATAACCCCGATATAGGCAACACGCTAATTCTTTAATTCTAGTGTTTTTGTTGTATAATTAAGAAAACGCTCTTCTGGTCCAGAAAAAACCGCGGTACTAGTTAATAGTAAATGGAGCACCAAAACATTCTGTCGTGTGCAGTCGTGCGGGTGAGAGGGTGGCGTGTGTTGTATAAGTTACGGGCACGTCCGTAACATTTCACGATCTTAGATGCGTATTGAACGTTGAGTATGTCGGAAAATTTTGAGCATGCTAAAAATTTCCAACGTCCACCAGCGTGTTGTTGATATATAATGCACACGCTAGACGAACGCCAGAGGTACGTAATACACAAGTTGTGTGCGATATGTAGTAGTTTCTCATAAGCATCCGTGTAACTAACAAGCACTGCATCAGCCAATGTTTTATAAAAATGAATGATAAAAATGTGAATACTCAAAAGAAATGAACATCGCTGATTTTTTTTAACAATATACTGACTTTGTTGATTTGAAATTAACCCCTTTTTTAAATGTATTTGGTTCCTAACACTCCTGCAATTCTTTCCACATTTTTTCATCGATGCTTACCTTCCATAATAACTTTGGGATGAAGAAGTGAAACTTATCCGACGAAAGACCGTCAAAATACGGTCTTTCGCGCTATACAGACGACCGATGTTTGTTTAGGGTCGTTGTAAATGTGCGTTTGGTGTACGCTAAGTACGCTAGTGGACGCTTTTGTAACATTGCCCTATCCTGTTACAAACTTTGTTAGCGCTGCAGATAAGTAATGGACACTTTTCGTTGTACAAAAGAATTTCTGCAATTTTATCGTGTACCAACGTTTTTACAAGAATTCTCGAACGTTGGCACACATTGGCTTAAACTGTAGAGTGCCGGTACCTTTAAGGTTAAAAAGTAATATCGTAAGTCCTCTTTTTTGAAAACCGTAAATCATTAGCTTATTCTGTACTACTTTCCTAATAAATTGATTCTGGGCGAATGCTGATATCAAGAACTAACAGATATGTATTCAATGGGCTTGTTACATGCAAGTCTCAACAAATTATAATTCTTAGTGTCAGGGGACACGATGTTAAAAATGTTTGTTGCCATATTAGAACAACATGAGTAATATCTGTAAGACCTTAACCTTAATTCATCATTTGAGTACAGCTTGGTTTCATTTGCTTCAATAGTGTAAAAAATTCTACATTTGTTGCAATTTTAAACTTTGTTCCCTCCATACTCAGAGATATGGTCGAAACATGTTTTCCTATAAGGTTCGATGTAAAAAAATTTTCCGGGCTTAAGTATTGATTGATTGAATATTGTTTAACGTCTACTCAGCAATATTTTAGCTATATCAAGACGAGAACAAGTTTGTTAATAAATAATCACTTTGGGGTATGGAAAGGGTCATGGGACGGGAAATTCTGACTGCCACTGGAAAAGTAGGGTGAAATCGAAAAGGGCAGAGAATTTAGCCTTGTAGCCGATCACCTACGGACCACTCAAAAAAAGCTTGCTACAAGGGTTCTTTAACGTGCAGGAAGCGTGGCTTTTCTTTCAACACGTGGACCTGAGTTTACATCCCATCCGAAAGATGGGTTGTGTATTTATTAATCCCGCACAACCACGGAATGGGTCCTATTTCTATATCCCGGGACCCTCGGGGTCAGCCCCCGTTTAGGAGGGGTCACATCCACGCAAGCCGGAGATACTAGGTCCTATTTCTATATCCCGGGGTTCCCTCGGGGTCCTCTGTTAGGAAGATTCATACTCCAAGCTCAGAGGATGCTGCGGGCCTATTCATAAGCCGGGACCGCGCACGGCGGCCGGGCTTAAGTACATCGGCAAACGAATACCGAAGCAAGAACGAGGAAAGGGAAAATTCTAAAATCATAAATCCAAAATCATGGCAATTCACAGCAACACGAATTGAGACAGTATGACAAAGACATAACAAACAAACAAAAATGAACAAAAACGCCACAAAACTAAAGCACTCGCAGTGTGAACCCCTATAAAAACTGAGGTATCATCAGGTGCTCCGGAAGGGTAGACATGATCTGCTCCACGCGTGGCACCCGTCACACTGCCGGTGAAAATGCCGATTCTGTCACAGTCGGTGTTAGTAAGTCCCGTAACAAACTCTGGATTACCCAAAGATATCTGTTCTCATTTGTGAAACAGAAACATTGTAATGATGATTATAAATATGATTCTTTGATCATAATGGGTGACTTATGGAGGACAGCCCATGTGTGATGATATCACAATAAATCACACTGACCATTTGCACAGGTGAACTAAAATCAAAAACATGCGCGAAGTATTGTCACCCGTAATTTTTTTTTACCTGGTATGTCTTCTCAATGGTTTTATGAGTAAATGTTTTTATCAATATAACTTTCTTTCAACTTCAGTTGGTTGTAGTAGAGTTTCTGAGCTTTTGCCATCATTTTGGCACCTTTCGTCTATCCATCACAGCGCCATTAACTTTTCCTCTGAAACTCTAGAGCAATTGAAAAAATTTCGGTTACAACAGTTCCTGGGTGTTACTCTTTGAAAATGTTTCCATCAAGTCCGTACAAAAATTACGATGGTCGACGACGAAAACAAAATACTAGTAACTAAATTAGTGACAATATTCCGTTTTCCCCCTTATTATCTGGCAAGTCAGATTACTTATGTACCACACATAATGTCCACCAGCAGGTATATATTTACCATTACCTATGGCAAAACTAATTAAAAGATCTTCTCCCCTGAAACTAATCAGTCAACTAGAAAATTACTTCTTGACAGCTGTCCTTTGTTGCTTTAACCATTTTGAATTGTGACTGGTACATTTTATCGTCATCCAAGATGGCTGCAAGTTTTCAATAGTTAAAGATTGGAACCTTTGTGAAAACATTCAAGAATATTCACCTCTGAAACCACAAGACTTTTTCGAATCTAGCTTGGCTCAATTTAAAATATATTCCGGCATCTCCGCATTTAATCAAAGATGGCCACGAGCACGAAATATTTCAAAAATTAAACCCTATTAAAATGCATTTAAAGAATGTACTATGAAACCTCGAACCCAATTGAAATTAAATTTAGCCGCAAAGGTTCTAAGATGGTCACCCGAAGAAATTTTTTAATTATGTTTATTCCTAATATCCTTGATGGCAAAAGAATCCTATAGCCTATTGAATATTTAAAACCTATGATCCAGATGAGCCATTGTTTCAAACACAGGAATTCAAAATATTATGTCAGGATTTATCCTAAATATATAAAAATGATAATTATGCTCATTAATTTTCTATTTCTCCTAGTAGAGGTAACCGGATAACTGACGAATTGTACGAACGAACCAAATGTACATTACGGGAGCAGTTCATTATTCAATACATAAAATATGAAATAGACAGACAAAACTTGATAAATATCGTGGAAATAAACACTATAAAGGTTAAACAGATATACTAAATAAAAATTTGAACATATAATCATGCAAGTTAGCGTAAAACTGAAATATCAGAAATCTTGTACCGGATGTTGATATACGAAAGAGACGTATCTACTTTACGTATGTACATGTATAAATGAAACTGGTCAATCGTGAAGGGTTATATTACTCTTCGTGCAAAATAATCAATAGATGAAGTCTATGTATAGAGGGACTATAAGGGGTCTTAGCGTGATCTGTGTTTAGTAAGAGCTGTGCTTTCTGAGAACGGTCAATTTTTTAAAAGCGCGATACCTTAAAACGCAATTCCAATACGTATCTGCGCGTAATAAGTGTTGATACATTACATTGTAAATGGAGGTTGCTACTTTGTAACAGATTATTTGAATGTTGGGAGGGGCACAAAAACAATGGATTGAATTATTTCAATTGGAAAGGGTTTTGTCTGTGATTATCCATATCCTATAAATTGTTTTAGATCTTTTAATCACTGTCAAAACGTACTTTGTCAAACGTTACAGGTTTCAACAGACATAAAAGTAATTGACAAGAAATTTTACCTTCCTTTCGGAAATTATAGGCATGTCGAAAAAATACTCGTACGGCCTACAATTTTCGTATGATCCGAATACGCAAAAGGGTCTGGAACAGATCATGCCGAATGTGCACTAAATGTAGCTATAAGAAGGTATTGATTGGGCTAAAGCTAACAGGGACCCCCTATTCTCTGTAATCGGGGGAATTTGGAGAATAAAAATTGCTTATGACATAGGCTAAAAGTCCTGCGCGCAGATTTAGGGGACGACCATTTTATTTTCAAAAGGGGGGGGGGGGGGGGNGGGGGGGTGCTTGGGCGATTTTGTAAATAAATAATTTAATCTTGTTACAAGTGAAAATAAATATTCTAATCCTACTTCTCATGAAAATTAATAACTTAATTTTGATTTGAGGAATAATCCTTTTGGTTTTTTTTTTGTTTTGTTTTTGTTGCAAATGGAAATAAATAATCTGAGGTGACATTGGTGAAAATAAGTAATTTGTTCGAGATTTTCATGAAAATTAATTTTCTGGGCAAAATCGCCCAAGTCCTCCCCAGAAATTCAAATGGTCGTATGGTCGTACCCTTAGAACTGTACATATACGAGAGAAAAGTATTTGGGAGGGGCAAGGAAACATGTAAAACCTTGACGTCTTCTGAAATAATTACACATGCAATATCAATAAAATTAGATGTTATCATTTAATGTCTTAAATTCAGTATTGGATATCATCTTTCGCATGCAAGTCGGGTGAATGATTCCAACTGATACATTTAGAAGGACATTGCAAAAGGTGAAGCCGTTATAATGGTTGTGATAAAACAGTCTCAGATTGCATAAATGAAGTAACATGACTTAAAATAAATTGACAAAATACACAGGTATTCATTGGATCCTACATACAGAAAAAAAGAGGAACACACAACAATTTTTGTATATTGTTCAATCAATACTGCGTCATTTCTATAATTCTTCGAGCAGAACACCGCCGTGCGCGGTCCCGGCTGAAGAATAGGCCCGCAGCATCCTCTGAGCTTGGAGTATGAGCCATCCTAACAGAGGACCCCGAGGGAACCCCGGGATATAGAAATAGGACCCAGTATCTCCGGCTAAACGGAGGCTGACCCCGAGGGTCCCGGGATATAGAAATAGGACCCATTCCGTGGTTGTGCGGGATTAATAAATACACAACCCATCTTTCGGATGGGATGTAAACTCAGGTCCACGTGTTGGAAGAAATGCCACGCTTCCTGCACGTTAAAGAACCCTTGTAGCAAGCTCCTTTTGGGGTGGTCCGTAGGTGATCGGCTACAAGGCTAAATTCCCCGCCCTTTACGATTTCACCCTACTTTTCCAGTGGCAGTCAGAATTTCCCGTCCCATGGCCATTTCCATACCCCAAAGTGATTATTTATCAACAAACTTGTTCTCGTCTTGATATAGCAGAAATATTGCTGAGTAGACGTTAAACAATATTCAATCAATCAATCAATCAATAAATGAACAAATCAAATCAGGATACGGTCGACATTTATTGGCTCTTTTAACGAATGTCGACTTTTTCTCTATACATTCAGTATTGGCATTGCTTTAAGATGATGTTAAATGATTAACTTTTTCTGGCCCGAATGTTTTCTTTCTCAAAATTACCAGAACTTACGAGTATTTATAGAATATCAAGAAATGATACAGCCAACACTTACAAAAAGTTCGGATATAGTCAACACGCAGTTTTTAAATTCCTTCAAATTTTTTTTTTCTATTGTACAGAAAACGTTCTAGGAAAGGTCGACTAGTTTGTGAATTAGGTATATTTTATTTGAAGACGTAGTAGAACTCCTGTGACTGTAGAAAGGACACCAAAAGTCAGAAACGTACTATTTCTATAACTGGTATGTTGTATGTCACAGCTAGAACCGCTTAATAGAGGTAACCGGTTAACTGACGAATCATACGAAAGTAACAACTTATCATGGGAAACACACATATCATACGATAAGGGATCTATCAAATCACATATTTTGTTAGAATGAATAATTTGTATTTTGGGCTTACTCAGTCAATCACATCATCCTGATTTATTTGTATATGCTTGATAAGCAAGAGCTTGACATTTTGCTTTAATCATCTAGATATATTTCTCCATGAATTTTTCCACACTTACATGTAGAAATCAAACGAGTATAGTAAGGTGCACTCGATTCGCCTGTCATTTTGCAAAGTCGTTGAATATGTCTTAGAGGTTACAAAAGGGTATTACATTAACATTTTAAGAGAGGGTCTGCTTTAACTTAGCATGATTCGGCAGTTCATTCTAAAATTTGACAAATATTCCTTTCTCAGTTCTACGTACATTATCTCGTTTGCCTTATACACCTATTGAATCTAAAACTTTATTTCGATGCACGAAAATTTAGCATATCTACATAAAGAAAATGTCGGTGGAGGAGTTAACAATTGATAGTAATTTTAATTCATGGCAGCTTTCATAGTTTTTACGGGAAATGATTATTCCCTTGGAATGTTAGAACTCTAATAATAGTTTCAATAGAAACCTTTAAAATTCCCTTTGGATGGAAGAAAAACTTCATATGGAGAAGTACGATTATTCCTTTAAGACTTACTAACATTGTGACACCTCCCTTGTCTACATTGAGGGAGATGAATAACGAAGACCTACTCTTTGTTTGGCCAATGTTAACTGTGCATGCCATATGCTCTGCTCGATTGATTGATTGATTGATTGAATATTGTTTAACGTCTACTCAGCAATATTTCAGCTATATCAAGACGAGAACAAGTTTGTTAATAAATAATCACTTTGGGGTATGGAAAGGGACATGGGACGGGAAATTATGACTGCCACTGGAAAAGTAGGGTGAAATCGTCAAGGGCGGGGAATTTAGCCTTGTAGCCGATCACCTACGGACCACCCAAAAAGAGCTTCCTACAAGGGTTCTTTAACGTGCAGGAAGCGTGGCATTTCTTCCAACACGTGGACCTGAGTTTACATCCCATCCGAAAGATGGGTTGTGTATTTATTAATCCCGCACAACCACGGAATTGGTCCTATTTCTATATCCCGGGAACCTCGGGGTCAGTCTCCGTTTAGGAGGGGTCACACCCCGCAAGCCGGAGATACTAGGTCCTATTTCTATATTCCGGGGTTTCCTCGGGGTCCTCTGTTAGGAAGACTCATACTCCAAGCTCAGAGGATGCTGCGGGCCTATTCATAAGCCGGGACCGCGCACGGCGGCATTTGTTGAAGTGTTTGGCATAACTGCAATATATCCAGAGAGGAAAAAAATGTTTTCTTACACTTCTAAGCAGCCCGTATTCCGTAGACTTATAAGAATTTAATATAATTCCACTAAAAGTAAAAAAACTTTTTCTGAAGCGGTCATATTTTCACTGTCAAACTGTTTACTGTATCCGACGTTAGTCACGTGATTGCCACCCCTGTCAAAGAACACAGGTGAAACAGTCGGCACCTGAATCTGTTTTCAGGGGCTCCTGCTACAGAGCTGCCCGGCGCGTCCGCAGTTGGTGGATAGGAGGATGTCCTGTCTATGCGTGGTACTCGGGTCATAATATGGAATGCCTGATCGCGAACCATTGAAGCCAAACTGAGGAGAAACGCCACGCTCCGTGCAGTATAAAGACCCTTTCTTTATTTTTTTAAATTGAGTTTCTAATTTCTAATATTGTTACTGTCAAACCATAATTTCTTTTATTATATTTTTTACATTTTACACATTTGTTTTACTTGTATAAAGTTATATGGTTTTATATTAATATTTTATGTATTTATTAAAATTGTTCAATATACTCAACAGTTCTCGCCACAATATAGCTGAAATATTGCTGAAGTTGGCGTAAAACAACAATCAATCAATCAATCTCCTAAAGCAGGCTAAACTTCCTGCCCCTACCCATTTTCCCTTTTTTCATTGGCAATCAAAACACGTCCCAGTTGTCCCTTCCAGCTTTATTTCCTTTATCTTTTTATATATGCTCTCTTGAATTGATTAACTTGTTCCCGTCCATGTTTAGATGAAATATTCTTCCCTGGACGTTAAACCCTAACAGATTAATCAATCATAGGTATAGCATTGATTGACATTTAACATGCGAAGGACTATATTTTTGGAATTATTTTGTTTTTGTATTCTGACTTTCTAATATTGAATAAAATGATGTGTATCTCTTGAGTAGTGCACTGATTTTTAACTGTAGAAAATAATTCTCAGATTTTCAACAAGACTATAAGACTCACTGTAATAGGTATTGGTAACGTTTGTGATTACGTCTTTTATATATACCTGCAATATACCTGCATCCCCAACATATGGAGTATATATTTCACAATTAATTCGTTACTGTAGAGCGTGCAGTACATACAGTGACTTTGTGGAAAGAGCAAAAGCACTGTCACAAAAACTGCTGAGTCAGGGATATGTTCAGCCTTTGTTACTTTCGTCCCTTCAGAAATTCTATGGCCGTCACCACGACATCATAGATAGATATGAAATGTCAGTGTCACAAATAAAAACTGACATTTTCAGCTAGATTTGCGTCTTCCCTGATTTGACATTACCGGTTTCGACTTTACCCTGAATTGACCCACTGACAGTGTGACGGGTGCTGTGCACAGAGCAGGACATGCTTACCCTTCCGGGGCACCTGATGTCACTCTTGTTTATTGAGAGTTCACACTGTTAGTGCTTTAGTTTTTTGTGTTGTATATGTAATAGGGATGGCAAAATGTTTCGAATTCAATACTCGAGTACTCGGTACAAATACTCGCGAGTACTCGAGTACTCGGGTCATTGTAAATAATAATATATAACCACCATTCGTATAATGTGAGATGAGGACCTGCAACGTACTAAAGATAATTTCCTGTTGTATACATCTAACAATCAAACACTAATTGGCAAATAATAGACTAACGGCTTGCACTTTAGAAATTTGCTTTGATCTTATTGCAATTAGGTAAATGTGATAAAAAAAACCAAACATTGCCTGTCCTGCCAAATAAGAGTTTTCTTCAGTTTCGCTGTCCTATAACTTTAAGAAAATTTTTCAAAATATTTATAGTATGACTAAGAAAGGTTTGAAAGTATGTTTTTTAAATATATTTTACCGAATAAAACAAGACAATAAGTATCATGAAGTGATTAAATCTTTAGGTTGAATTTTGGTAACTTCCTTTCAGAGACATGAAATGAGAATAACTGTGATACACATGGTGGGGAATACAGAAATACCAGGCGAATGCATATGAGATGCAATAAATAGAAAATGAAGATATAAGAGGAGGAAAAATATTGAGAAGAAACTTAAAATACATATTTAAATTTAGAAAAAATCGATGAATTTTAAAATAGACCGAGTACTCGAGTACAAAAATTGTACTCGAGTACTCGCCTTCTAAACGAGTACTCGAGTACTCGTTGCCATCCCTAATATGTAACGTTCGAGTGTTTTGTAGGCATGTGGTGTCTTTGGTTTTCCGTCGTTTGGTGTTCTTGCTTTTGCCTTGTCTCTGGACTTTGATTTGTGTAATCTTGTGCTTTGTTCCTTCGGTATTCTACTGCCGTTGTTATGCGACCTCGAAAACTTGCGGTCGTATCAGGCTATGTTGCAGTGCAGTCGTCGGAGCAGCATTGACAACTTCTGTGCGAACCAAATTTTTTTGTTATTATTATCAAACCGCTGTGAAATTTCCGCATTATGTTGCCGAAAACCTCGTTGTAGACATTGGAAAGTGTGTGGTTTTTGGCTAACTGGAATTATACTATATATAACATGTATCATTAAGTGACCCATAAACAAATACATACAATATGGTATTCAAGATTTTGTGTTGTTGTCTCTGTATTTGTTTGGAAGTTTATCCACCATTAACTGCACCTATTTGTTTATTTTTTCTTGACTTGACGTCCGCTCAAGTAGATAAAAAATAAAAGGATATGGAGTGAATGTACATGTCAAAAACGCACGTTCCAGTTTATCAAGGACGGGGCTTTTATTCTTGTTTATGCAGTCAATCATAAATGCTACATGTACTTATTCTTTTTAGACTGACGGTACTTTATTATAGGGTTATTATAAGCATTATGTCAAGTCTTTCTTTACTGATGGTTTCAAAAATGTGTTGTTGTTTTTTTTAACTAATTCTATGGTCGTCAGAACGAGTTTGTTGACCAGTAATGTTGCAGTCTTGCAACTTGCGACTGCATGACATGTTTACAAATAGACTAGATCTAGCGTTGTTCTTTAGTAACAGCTTTGACTTGTTCCTGGCCACGATGTAAACTTTGGATAAATTATTTCATAATGATTGATACATACATAGCAGGAGGCTCTTTTCCTGTCGTTTTAGTTTTGGTATACGCGTGTTTCAAGGAGTAACCTTCCATCAGCAGTTAAACAACAAAATGGTGTTGAAACTTTCAAATAATCAAGACATTCGCTCGATTTACGGCAAAATGAACTATTAATCGTAGGTTTTTATGTTTCATTAGTAATTAAACCCAGGGGACAAGAAAAAGAGGC
>MJUU01011716.1:41187-55306 GCA_002080025.1 Modiolus philippinarum
ACAGATATTGTTCCCTGAATATTTTCATGAACTTTTTTTATTCAAAAAAGAAAAAAAAATCATTTCATTTTTCTTTAATGACCAATCTGCAAAGGTGTTACTGAAATCAAAATTTGTCATTTGTCAATTAATGTGGTAACGTTTATTGAATAACAACAAAATCTTAGCATTCAAAACCATGTGTGTTAATTCATGCTTGCATTGTTTGGATTCATACATGTCATGTTGGTATATGGCTATGTAGAGGAGCCGGTTCCCTCATATGATGAGTTATTCAGGATGTTTGGAATGTCTCGTTCCACTCTCGAGGTAATAAACTGTTTTACAAGGGATTGTTCCGAATTGCAGCAGGCACAAAGTGTTGGTAAAGATCAAATTTTAATTTCAAAATAGTTGGTGATATTTTTGTGGTACGTTGGAAGTCTAAAAACTGAATTCCACAACATTATTGGGGCCATAGACGACATTTCTAAGAATTAAAGCGCCATCAGGATACTAAATACAAAAAGTACCGACGTTGCATAAAAAACAGCAAATTTCATTATGCTGTACACGTGTTTCAAGGAGTTACCTCTCATCAGCAGCATTAATATCAAATAAGGTGGAAAGCCATAATCCAAAAGTTGTCACAAAAGAAGTACTCATTACCAAAATAAATCAAAATAGGAAGCCAAATCCAGTACCAAGGACATCTACCGAGTGCCATACACGGAATGAAGCCTCAGTATTTTTAAGGGGTTAGAATTTTGATACAAACAGTAAATTTCTATAACACGCAAGGTAAAATTTTCATGTCAGACAAGTCTGACTATCGGGCTTGTGAATACCCTCGGGGACCTTTGGTCCACCAGCAGTGGCATCGGCCCAATGGTTCAAAATACAAAAAGTACCGACGTTGCATATGCTGAACACGTGTTTCAAGGAGTTACCTCTCATCAGCAGCATTAATATCAAATAATGTGGAAAGCCATAATCCAAAAGTTGTCACAAAAGAAGTACTCATTACCAAAATAAATTAAAATAGGAAGCCAAATCCAGCTAAAACAGCCAATACTGAATTCGAAAAGAATAAATGTCATGACAAAAGGTAAACTCAGTCGTAAGTCTTCCAAGGAAGACTTGTGTCTGCTTCCTAACTTCGGTATTTTGTTGTTCTTATAACGCCAAAATAAGTTCCGTCAAACAGGAAATGGACATTCTAGAGATCCAAAACTCTCTTACACTGTGTAGGGTCCCATACAGATACTCCATGCCAAATTACAGATGCCTGGAATATGTGGTTCCTGAGAAAAATGTGACAGAAATTTTCAAGAAGCGAATAATATTCTAAGTTCCGTCAAACAGGAAGTGGGCATTCGAGAGATCCAAAACTCTCTTACACGGTATAAGTCTCCATACTGATACTCCATGCCAAATTACAGTAGTTCCAGAGAAAAATGTGACAGAAATTTCAAGAAGTGAAAAGTATTCAACAGGAAGTGGATATTCGATAGATCCAAAACTCCCTTACACGGTATAGGTCCCCATTCCGATATTCCATGCCAAATTGCAAAAGGCTGGAATATGTGGTTCTCAAAAATGCGACAGAAAATTTTGTGACGTCGACGACGACGACGACGGATAGTGATCTCTATATGTCGCCACTGAGTGAACGCAAGCGAGACAAAAATATATTAAAGAATTATTAAGGCCACCTGAAAATAACTGTCGTCATAAAGCTTGTGACAAGTTTTTAGCTCACCTGGCCAAAGGCCACGTGAGCTTTTGCCATCACTTGGCGTCCGTCGTCGTCCGTCCGTAAACTTTTCACATTTTTGCTATCTCCTCAGAAACCACTGGACCAATTTGAACCAAACTTTACAGGAATGATGTATGGAAGGTCTCTTATGTAGATTGNGAAGGTCCTTTTCTTAGTTTTCCGAAATTTTTTCGATCTGTGAAAAAACATGGCTGCCAGCGCAGAACATAGTTTAACATGTGACCCTATGGGAAAAGCATAAATTTGCTATCTCCTCTGAAGCTACTGAAGCAAATGGAACCAAACTTTACAGGAATGATGTATTGAAGGTCTCTTATGTAGATTGGGGATATTTTTCCGATTCCCTTAAAAACATGGCTACCAGCGCAGAACATAGTCTAACATGGGACCCTAGTGGAAAAGCAGCTATTTGCTATCTCCTCTGACGCTACTGAAGCAAATTCAACCAATCTTTACAGTAATTATGTATGGAAGGTACTTGGATCTGACAAAAAAGATGGCCTCCAGTGCAGAATATAGTTTAACATTGGTGCCAGGAATGAGATAACCATCTTTATAGTCATCATTTCTGAAATGTATAGAAGGTCCTTTGCAAAAATTATTCATTTCAATAGGATCAGACAAAAAAACATGGGTGCTAATGAAGAACATAGCTAAACCTTTGACCCCATTTGTAAGAAAACATCTTTTTTAGTCATGTTTGTCGTAAAAGCATTTTGCCAGGTGAGCGATACAGGCTCAGTCTCTGAGCCTCTAGTTTTTTTTTTATTATTATTTTCTTTTTTTTTCGTTATATCATAATTTCACTTTTTTTATTCTAAACAGAAAAAAATCATTTCATTTCTCCTTAATGACCAATCTGCAAGGGTGTTACTAAAATCAAAATTTGTCATTTGTCAATTAATGTGGTAACGTTTATTGAATAACAACAAAATCTTAGTATTCAAAACCATGTGTGTTAATTCATGTTTGCATTGTTTGGATTCATACATGTCATGTTGGTATATGGCTATGTAGAGGAGCCGGTTCCCTCATATGATGAGTCATTCAGGATGTTTGGAATGTCTCGTTCCAATCTCGAGATAATAAACTGTTTTACAAGTGATTGTTCCGAATTGCAGCAGGCACAAAGTGTTGGTAAAGATCGAATTTTAATTTCAAAACAGTTGGTGATATTTTTGTGGTACGTTGGAAGTCTAAAAACTGAATTCCACAACATTATTGGGGCCATAGACGACATTTCTAAGAAATAAAGCGCCATCAGGATACAAGCAATCATAATTGAATCGTAAACAAACTATGAAAAGATACTGAGTAAATGCACATGAGACAAAGTTTCTAAAACAAACATGGCAAGAAGCAAACGAACAACGTTTTTATTGTTGCTCTTCATCAATTTAATTCAACTACAAACTGTTTATTATTAAAATGTGTTTTGTGTATTCAGGAAGTGTTCATAATTTAAGGATTTTAAAATACCTATGGACAAATGGGTTGCTAATGTGTAATATATTCAACCAGTCTCGGAGTAGATATTTGCTTACTCCTTATAGAGATAATGGAAATGTAAAAAAAAAACTGAAAAAATATACATGTGATGCATATCATTCTTCAAATTATGTGGTTATTCAAAGAATCGTTGCGTTCTTGAAAGGAAGATTAAGATGCCTGAAATAATTGCATACTATTAAGGTAGAAACTTCTGTAGAGGTCATAACGATTTTGTTCTTTTCTTCATTTTTCTTTTCTGTGCCGCACTCATGTTGTGTCTGTTTCTTTGTTGTTTTTGATGTTGCCATTGTCCTTGGATTATTATTTTTTTATTGACGGTTCGGTTCTCACTTGCTATACATAATATTTGTGTACTATGGAACAACGGCAGTAGAATACCGAAGGAACAAAGGAGTGGAATTTACAAAAATCGAAGTCCAAAGACATGGCCAAAACTAGCACACAGAAAACAATGACGTTAAACACAGAAAACAATGACGTTAGACAAATACAAAGCACAGAAATAATTGATAATATAGAGGACATGCTGGGTCAAGATGATGATTGTCGCAATATTGTCCAACACAGATGCATTATGTACTTGATGACGAGAGTGAAAGTTCAATATTGCTGGGCGAACCATCTAGGATGCAAACATTAGTTTGGTGAACTTTTTGTCGTTTTAACCTGGATATGGGATGTTGTCTCCTTGACATTTACCCCATTTCCTTTCTTTGTCATATTGTTTTCTATTTATCAAGATTGATAATAATATAAATATTATTGCTAGTTTGATGAACTGTTTTATTAGTAAGCAATGTTAAAAATATTAATAATAACTAAATACCGAAATTATTGTGAATTTAGTTCTGCATATATGCGTATTTCGACAATTTAAGTAACTTCAGTGCAGATAAAATCTAAACGTTTTGAAGACCATTGACCCAAGGATGTTTAATGGGAGACATTAGAGATTAAGTTGTCTAGAATCCAATACCTCGTCATTTCAATAAACAACAGCACAAACCTAAAGATATCAAAATGAAATAAGTGAAAACAAGCAGTCTATTTGAATGGACCATAATGAATAGTAACTTTCAAAACATGCTCAAAGAACACAGGTGAAACACTCGGCACCTGAATCTTTTTTCAGGGGCTTCTGCTATAGAGCTGCCGGGCGCGTCCCCAGTTGGTGGATTATATGAATCTAACACTGGTGAAAATGCAAGATCAAGAAATCTCAGACACCCAAGGGTAAGATTTCAATATTTCTCTGACGAGGCTTGCCGAGTCAGAGAACCATTGAAATCTTACCCGAGGGTGTCTGGGATTTCTAAATCTTGCATTTTCAACGGTGTTTGATTTATTTTCTCACTTTTGTAATCACAAACTACAATTCATTCAACATCATGCCGTTCTTGTCATCCGTCGTTCCTAAGCGACATCAATGACGTCAGAATACGTTGCTTGGTAAATTCTGTCTTGTACCGGGGGGTACAAGACAAGGAAATCTCACACCGCTAAAAATAGGAACTGTTCTGTCTCAAAAGTGAGAAAGGAGATGTCCTGTCTATGCGTGGTAGTCAGGTCATGATATGGAAAGCCTGATCGCGAACCATTGAAGCCAAACTGAGGGAAAACGCCACGCTCCATGCAGTATAAAGACCTTTTCTATATTTAAAAAAACGAAATGATCAAAACAGAAGCTTGAGCCAAGTAACATTATTTTGAATTGATAATGACTCTTCATTAGACCTAATAATACAGACCAGGACAGCAACTCTTGCACCATACCACAGTATAAACGCAACATTTCAATAAAATAAACAAATTAAGAAAGATAATCTAGACAATCATAAGTCTAACAATCTTGTGAAAAGAATAGAACGCACAGAAAGACATAGCAGACAAAATAAATAAAAACACACAAAAATTTTCATGAATGCCATAAAACTAAACCCCTCCATATAAACTATATTGGGCTGCCAGAAATTACAGCTCTCCCCGAACTTTGCACATTAAACTCTTAACTACCAAAAACGTAATTGCCTTCCAATTTTAAGATTTTTGCCATCCAATTTTTAGAAACAATTTTTTCACTTCATCGAATTTAAACTATAAGGTATCTAATATGTGAATTTCCTAGAAATACCCTTCCGACTAATTTAAAAAATATGCATTAAAAAGTCTAATTTCTAGGTAAAAATACCCTGTCTCTGAGAGCCTAAGGAGATTAACACAAATCGGAAACAGATTTTTTTGCAGTCCTTTTATTGTAAATGACTAATTTCAGTGAAATATTTTCAAAAAGTATGGTTTCTTATAGAGGCTTAAACTTAATTGATCTTTTAGAGTTTCAAGATATTTACAGAAATGGGAATCAAACATTTTTGCAATCCAATTATTGAAAATGACTTGTATTAATAAAAATAAATTTTAAAAAATATGGTTTCTATGTATAATTCCAAAAACAATCTATCTATCAGAAAATATACCAAAATTGGAATCAAATATTTCGGAAATTAATTAAGTGAAAACGTCCTTCATATTCTAAAAGTACTGTTGCTAGGTAGAATTTCAAAACATGAGAGATATTTGAGACTTTCAGGATGTTTACCAAAATTGACATCACGTTTAAGAATTCTAAGCATACAAAATTGTTTGGGTGATTTTTAAACACTTGCCAAAATATATGCTTAGTTTGAGCATATATTCATTCATATGCTAAAATTTAGAGAAAAAAATGAGTCTTTTTACATTTTCAGGAAATTTACTGAAGTTGGAACCAGAATTAAAAAAAAATCCGAAGGCTTATTGTGTGTCTACAGACAATATGAAACAATTTTATAACGAAATTAAATCCCCTAATACAAAAATAAAGGAGTTTGCCTCACTTGACACATTTGTCAAAATCGACATCATGGGGCTCTTGTTTGCACCCACACCAATATAAAAAAAATCCGAAGACTTATCTCACATTTACAAACCATATGCAGCAATTCCACACCAAAATTAAATTCCTAAATCCAAAAATTAACTGTCCTTAACACAGGAAAGGTGTGACGGACGATTTGATAGACAGACGAAGGTAACAGCAATATCTCCGAACTTTTTCATTCGAAAGTGTGGGATAAATAACAATAATCAACATGTACTCAAGATGGCTTAGCATTAAAACAATGAATATATTTGCACTAATTATGCATAAAACGACCAGTGTTTTGCCTCATTAGTATCACAAAAGAGTTGTATGAATTTTATCAATATTTTTGTATTATTTTATATTGGATAGGGGAATGTCCTGTCTATACGAGTTAGTCAGGTCATAATACGGAAATCCTGGCCACAAACAGTTGTAGACAAACTCTGTAGAAACACCAAGAACAAGAATAAAGGCCCTTCTATATTCCTCGTACAAGAGCAGACTCCCTGGTGGTCGCATAGAATGCCAAATTTCCTGCCCCTACCCATTTTCCACAGGAAATCAAATCTCGTTGCCCAAATTGTCAGTTCCTACTTTATATCTTTCTTCTTTTTCTAATTTTCCTCCCTCTACGAAAAGTAGGAGGCATATTGTTTTATCCCTGTTTGTCCGTTTGTTCGTCAGTCCGTGCGAATAAAAATCACAACTATTGATTTTGTTCAGACACTCTGCAAGTAAATTCGAATTACTTCTAAGGAATCTAACTAACAGTATGTAGATGTACTCACACCCATGTTGCTTTCAAAATATTGGAATATTCAAAATGGCCGCGGTTGCCATGGAAACTGGAAAAGGCGGGAAAATTCAAAGTGCCTCAAATTGGATGAAACTTTACAGGAAGGCTGTCTAGCACCAATCGAAATGATTTGGGGTGTCAGAATTTTCAAAATAGCTGCCGTTTCCATGGAATCTGGAAAAAAGGCGGGAACTTTGACTTGTATATTTTGAGGAAAAAGGGGGAGGTATATCATTGTGTCCATACTTGTATTGTGTCCACACACACACACACTTAATTTTGCACCAGCCATATTGATTCTTGGTTCGGTGAGCGGGGCATAATTGGTTGCCATTCGGGGACGGCTCTAGTTTTGTAATCGATTCACTTATTTTCTACCTGATATAGCTGAAATATTGCTCACTGGACGCAAAACACACCAGTCAATCGGAACCAGTCATTCCGAAAAATGAACACTTATTTTTTTCAAAAGGGATTATTATCTAAATCATTCTATGTGATTAAGTTACTGACAAGTTAAAATATATCTGCATCATATATCATTATACTATCTCAAATATTTTTGTAGTATAAAATGCTACTATAAGTGAAGAAAACAAATGTTTTAACAGCAAAAAGTGTAAATTTTTTCCAAGTTGGGCTTCACACAAATTGAGACAAATCTATCTATTTTGTGTTTTTATAAAAAGACAACTTGAACAAATTAAGAAATGTTCTTTGACTTGTCCTGCATATTGGACACATCCGCAGCCGTCCACCACATTTTATTCACGTAGCTAGGTGCTTACACGGTAGCATCAGATAATCGCATGATTTTTCCATACATACTGTTAATTGCTAAAAATAAAAAAAGGAGGGTAAGGTGACTGGTTACACACTGCACTCCCTCCGTTCTTTCCTATTTTATTCTATTAAATGAAAATGAAAAAAATATCTCCTTATAGTGTTGTACAATAATTAGATTACTTAATTATTATCTACATATTGAGTCTCTCCTTTGTGTAATTTTTCATCAAAATCATAAAGTGGTTAAAGAGGAGCTACGCTGATCATTTTAACTGGAATCAATGAAAAGTGAACGTCGAATTATATTCCTTCATGCACATCTGCATAAATTGTCCTTTCTCTGTGTATAGTTTAATGATTTAAGAGGAGCTGCGCTTACGAGGTAAATGTAGACGGGACGACAAACGAGTGAACTTATATACACCTGAACTTCATTTGCAGGGGTATGATTACTAACACAAGAGTAAAACGACATCATTTCTACAATTATATTGCATTTCCACCGAGTAGTAAGAAGTACACTTTAAGTTTAGTACTGTAAAATTTTAATGGCAATACTGTAATCGTGATAAAATAGCTAATTAAATGTTCAAAAGTGTACAACACATGCCTAATACAGTTAAAAAATTGTTTCGTTGGATAAAAGATGTAACTGAAGAATTTTGATAAGCATTCCGTTCTGTTCAAATAGTTTGTTGCATTGATTCGCAGAGAATACAGAGTGTTGGGAGTCAAATTTTTACATTTATTCAAAATAATCAAAATATCAAATAGGAAATTTTTTTTTTGTTTTTTTTTGTTTTTTTTCACAAAATTGAATATGTACCCATACACAATTTAAAATTTCAAGTCAAACAGAGCCATGACTCCATGACAAATGTCCAAGCATTCTGAAAAATTATATGCACAACAAATCATTGTGGTTAATGTCAAGACGTTTGGTTGCCGTTTGATCAGAAATGCAGAAGTGCACCCACAAACATTTTAGTTAAAAAAGGTCATAATCATACTGACAACACAATTTTCATAACAAAACTGCTCAACAATCCTGTAAATGTTCAATGGTTGCGACTTGATCAAAGATATAAGGGAAGTGATGCCTACAAAGATTTGTGACGGAAAGATGCATGTGGTCAGGGAAAAAACAATATGTCTCCCAAAGAGCTGGAGACGTGACTTAAGCTTATCCTTATAAATCAATGTAGTTTCATTATGGTTTGCAGGAATTTTCTTTGACATTAAACCGTTTATTAATTTTTTTTAATGATCAAAGGGGGTCTTGCATCTACATTGTAAAATTAAATCATCATTATGCATGTTAACATCACTATTTTTTCTAATGATCCAGGCAACTTCTAAAACCATCTTCAGCGCCTTTGCCCGACACCTGAAACGGTTTTTAGGGGCTCAGGCCACAGAACTGCCGGGCGAGTCCCCAGTTGTGGGATAGAGGAAAGCCCTGTCTATACATGGTAGTTCAGTTATAATACAGAAAGCCTGAACTCGTGCCATTGTAGCCAAACTGTTTGGAGAAACTCCACGCTTCATACAGTATAAAGACCTCTTCTATATTTTTCAAAGAAGAGCGGGTGTCACTGAGGCTAAATTTCCTGCCCCTACCCATCTCTCCCCTT
The DNA here is from genome assembly GCA_002080025.1 of Modiolus philippinarum. Lineage (NCBI taxonomy): Eukaryota > Metazoa > Mollusca > Bivalvia > Mytilida > Modiolidae > Modiolus > Modiolus philippinarum. Next base: position 50,577 of record MJUU01011716.1, read on the forward strand.
TTTCAGTGGCAACCAAAATACGTTTCACCTGGTTGTCCCTTTAACTATAATTTCTTTCCTCTTTTAATTAAATATTTTTTGAATTGATTAACTTGTTAAACTCGACATAATTAATCAATCAACGCCTTTGTATACACTTATCCTTTCCATATGTATCCTCTCGTCTTTCAATGGTTTCATGCAGGTTTTTTATTCTTTTGGGTTGGTTTTTTTCTGATTTCTTTGCTTCCTTGTCCTCTGGTAAGCTTTAAAGCTACTTGTATATTTCTTGTTTTCCTAAGGGATAAAACAGATTTTATTACTGGATCATTTACAAAGACAAAGAGTTCATCTAGCTCTTCCTTACTTGTTATCCTTTACAAACTTGTACCCTAAGATAAGAGATCTTCATTATTTGCCATTCACGTGTTCTCCAGTAACATTATATCTCTTTTTGGTGTGGGAAAAAATTTAATCAGAGAGACTTCTCACTTACTTTCTAAATTTTCCTTGTTTTTCCGGTATTCATCTAAGAGAAGTAATTTGTTTGCACTACTCCGGTTATTAAAGACCTTATGCATTTTCTCTATCAGTTTCATCTGCAATTAAATCAAGACTGATTCAACTATGTAAAACATCTCTCACAAAAATTAATGTTACATCTATATTGTTATCGTATAACATTTCAGCAATTCCATTATCAACAGAATGAACCAAACCCAAAAGTCACTCAAATATGGTATTAAGTGTATCTTTAAAATTGCAATATATGGCACTAGATAGTAACACGGCAAACATTTCTACAATTTACATGCAACGTCCGTCTTTAATATTTTTTATTGACAAAAATGGGGAAAATATGAAAAAGTCTAATAACCCCTTATCGGGTTTTGTTTTCTCTTCAAAGTTGCAGGGTCCAAAGATTTTGTCAAGTTCCCATTTGTGTTGCATCTGAATTGCCGTGATTTTTTTTTATTTTTATTCTACGTTTTTTCCTTTTTCTGCCCACCGTGCGCGGTCCCGGCTTATGAATAGGCTCGCAGCATCTTCTGAGCTTGGAGTATGAGTCTTTCTAACATTGGCGACACGTTTGCTGTGTTTCGAGACCCGTGTCGATGGTTGACGAGATCCTGGTAGGTGCGAGCTTGTGTTAAGATTCCCGCTTCGGCCATTAAACCGCCGTACGCGGTCCCGGCTTATGAATAGGCCCGCAGCATCCTCTGAGCTTGGAGTATGAGTCTTTCTAGCAGAGGACCCGAGGGAACCCCGGGATATAGAAATAGGACCTAGTATCTCCGGCTTGCGGGGTGTGACCGCTCCTAAACGGAGACTGACCCCGAGGGTCCCGGGATATAGAAATAGGACCCATTCCATGGTTTTGCGAGATTAATAAATACACAACCCATCTTTCGGATGGGATGTAAACACAGGTCCACGTGTTGGACGAAACTCCACGCTTCCTGCACGTTAAAGAACCCTTGTAGCAAGCTCTTTTTGGGGTGGTCCGTAGGTGATCGGCTACAAGGCTAAATTCCCCTCCCTTGACGTTTTCACCCTACTTTTCCAGTGGCAGTCAGAATTTCCCGTCCCATGGCCCTTTCCATACCCCAAAGTGATTATTTATTAACAAACTTGTTCTCGTCTTGATATAGCTGAAATATTGCTGAGTAGACGTTAAACAATATTCAATCAATCGGCCATTAAATATCCGTTGGGCTGAGAATACAGGATCAATATCTTACTTTGGCTCTGATATTATCTAAACGGGAGGTCGGATTATCATCGCAAGGAGTTACAAAAGTACAAAGATTCATTTCCAAGAAACCAGGAAGCACTGTTAAACTTAACACTTTCAACACGTCAGTTCCTTAAAACCATTGAAAATTGGCCCCTCTGGTATAAAAGTGGACAAATTCCTTCCCAACCCAGTGAGATGCTTCACTTGCCAGAAGTTTGGACATGGTACCAAACAATGTAGGGGTAAGCTGAAGTGTTTTAGATGCGTGGAAGAGTGACGCCAGGGCACTAACTATAGTAATGCACTGAAATGTGCAAACTGCAGCGGTCAGCATATGTCATCCTCGAGAGATTGTCCACTTTATATAAAAAAAAAGAAATTATAAAAATTAAAACAAAAAGAAACATTTCTTACTACGAAGCTTGTCAAATTTCATCATATGCAGAATCAAAATTCTCAGTAACTTCGGTATTAAGTTTTCAACCAACACAGTTAAAACAGCAACTTCTTCATATGCAGATAAAGTTAGACAGCGACCCTCTTTATCGCATATGGAGACACAAACAATTTTGACCTGGCCATATGACAAAGAGAACCCCCAAAAGTTGCCTGTTAAAACAGTCCCTAAAGAACAAATTATAACCCCAACTAAATTTAAACAAAAACAGTTAATACAACAACCAAGTCAACACAACCTTCACCTTCTACTAAAGTACAATCGTCTCCAAAGCAAACGAAAAGTAAACATTCTTCTCATTTATCTAAATCAGCAGAACGTTCATAATCTGCTGATAATATCAAATCAAAAAAGGCACAGAACCAAAGACAGAGCAGACATGAAAAATCATCTATTAGCACATCTAATAGATATGAAAGCCTGTCTTCAGACGAAGACACTGGCACATCTAAAACATCCGGTTCACGGGATGTTAGCATTTGTGGACCATTAGATTTCCACATGGATACATCCGAATCGGATAACAACATCGAAAGTGAACGACCACACAGTAGGTCATTGTCTGAAGTGGTCCATCGTCTTGTCATTCCTCGGTTTCCCGAAAAGGAAATATCTCACAATACGACTAAAATGAAAGATATAACTTAATGGAATTGTCGAGTTTTTAAGATAAATTTTATTGAAATTACTTTATTAATTCAAGCTTTTATTACTGTGTCATTTTGCCTTCAGGAAACGCATCTGAAGAAAAGTGATACGTTAAATGTTAAGAACTACTCCCTCTACAGCACTTATGTACCTGAGAATAAACGAGATGCTGGCGGCTCAACCATTCTTGTCAACAACAATATTGTCCACAGTACTGTTGATCTAATTACAGTGAGAATTTCTTAAGATAAAACGATCACATTATGTTCTGTATATTTACCACCAAATTTCAACCCCAGTCTGAGTCAACTTAAAAACTTGACAGATCAACTGCCCTCCCCATATAAAATAATGGGTGATTTCAATGCGCACAATCGATTGTGGAGCAGTTCTGCTTTGAATGACAAGAGGTAAAAAGATTGAAGACATAATGTCGCAGGAAAGTTTATGTATCTTTAATGACGGTTCAAACTCCTATTTACATCCTGGAAATGGGGCTTACTCAGCTATAGACCTAACTATAACCGACCCATCTCTACTGTTGGACTTCTCCTGGAAAGTACACGACGACTTATGTAGTAGTGATCACTTTCAGATCATTCTTCAACACCGGAGAAAAATCACAGCGCCTTAAATTTGATAAAGCTGATTGGTCACTCTATGAAAATTTATGTAGAGAAAAATTGAAATCTGAATTGTTTGAAGATGTTCTTTTACGTGAAAAAATACTTTCCATTGCAGATAAATCTATACCGGAAACCTCGGCAAACCCAAAATAGCCTGGGAAACCCTGGTTTGACGATGACTGTGATGATGCTCTGAAAAATTGTAAAAAGGCAGAGCAACTTTTCAATAAACATCAAACGATGGACAATCTTGGCAATTTTCGCGTTTTTCATGCAAAAGCTCGAAGAACCTTGAAACAAGGAAGACACACTTCTTGTCGCAACTTTGTCTCTAAATCAAATTGCCATACCCCTATGAACAAAGTATGGAATATGTTACAAAAATGAAAGGTAAAAATAGGAAAGCTAATGTCAATCACATCAAAAACGGACAAGATATTTAACATCTAAAAAAAATATTGCAAATAAAATTGGAGAAACTTTTGAGAAACATTCTTCTTCTAAAAATCTAGGACCCACATTCACAACAAATATAAGGAAACAAATTTAACTTTCAATCTAAAAATACACAGGAATACAACAGATTATTTTCGATGGACGAACTGAAACAATCCTTGTATAAGGCACATGAAACGGCATGTGGCACTGACGATATCCATTATCAACTCCTATTACATCTTCCTTTAATAACTCTGGAAATCATTTTAAACCTTTTTAATAAAATTTGGGAAACGGGGAAACTACCACCTATACGGAAACAAGCAACTATAGTATCTATTCCAAAACCGGGTAAAGGTCATTCCCACCCATCTAATTACAGACCACTAGCATTAACTAGTTGCGTCTGTAAGACAGTGGAACGGATGATTAACAATAGTCTTGTTTGGTATCTCGAATCGAACAATCTTCTGTCGAACATCCAAAATGGATTTCGACAAGGTCGTACAACAATAGAACATTTAGTTCGATTCGAAACATTTATCAGAAATGCATTTTTAAAGAAAGAACATGCAGTGTCGTATCTTTTTCGATATTGAAAAAGCATATGACACAACATGGAAATATGGTATTTTAAAAGATCTTTTTGATATGGGGTTGAGAGGAAGTTACCCAATTTTATTGAGAATTTTCTCAAAGATCGTGAATTCAATGTTAGAGTCAACTCTACATTTTCTGACTCGTTTGAACAAGAGATGGGTGTTCTGCAAGGAAGCATCCTCTCTGTCACACTATTTAGTATTAAAATAAATAGTTTGGCCCGGGTTTTAAAAGATAACATTGA
>MJUU01011717.1:0-11267 GCA_002080025.1 Modiolus philippinarum
TTGTTCTTTTATCTTTATATATATATATATATATATATATATATATAAATATATATAACGGTCTATCGTATATATATATAGTATTTAAAAAAATCCTACTGCTTGAATAAAATATGCAGAACTTGCAAAATGATTGAAAGTAAAATACTGCTGAAAAGATGAATATCATTGACAGAATCAGAGGGGATTTTGGGGTTGAAGACGGTTTAATTTTCTTGTATTATAGAGGAATATTTTAGGAGATGAATGGTTTGCCTATGCAACAGAGATTTGTCAATGTTCTCAATTTCTACAAGAACATCTTAAAATATGAATAATTTGCCTATGTGAAAGAGATTTGCTAGTTTTGTAAGTCGCTTTTCCTCCAAAGATTTACACACTCGTGAACTTATACAGAATACACCAGAAAGCCGTTACAAAAAAGTTCCAAAAATTTTTAAAAAATTTTTAAAAATGTTTTATTTTGACCGTAATGTAAGTCAAACGATTTAACATTCCGATTGAATAAAATTTATCATAAAAATTTTATGTAAACACTTTGACAATATTCTTTCTAGTATGCTATCTAAAACGCAATACAAATAAAATCACGTGCACGTTCTAATTGTGGTTTCTTACCTCAGAACAAGCCCAGCTTCGTTGTTATCGACAAGTCAATGAAAGTATACGTTACTTTTTGGCTTACAAACAATTTGTTGAAACTTTCTCAAAGAACATCCTAACGCTAAGCTTGCTTGCAGTTCTTTGTATTATATAGCAACTTTGTCAACATATCGAAAACTTATAAGCTAAAGTTTTGTTCACTGCTGTTGCAGTTGTCAACAGATAAGTCCTACGATCGTCTTTCGTTTCAATATGAAAAAGAAAGGAAATGGGGTAAATGTCAAGGAGACAACATCCCATATCCAGGTTAACGACCGAAAACAAAACAAATAGGATCACCGTACGGTCTTTAACACAGTGAGGAACCTCACACCATATATCAAGCCCTAAATGGCACCAAAAAGGTAAAAAAAGTGAATAAATCAATGGAAACAAACCACATCCAATAACCCAAATATCAAGAAACAAAAAAATTATATGAAGACAGGGACAAGCCAATGTTTCTTTCAAACTATGAGAATTGACATTAATTTCTGAATCTTCACAGTTCATACAAAATGAATCACACCAACATGAATACCTTTAATTAGTGGTGTGAGGGGTGTCGCGCGTCCAGCAGTCCGCCAGTTTTCGTTGATACACTATGCTAGTGTTTTGTTTTCGTGTTCATGTCGATTCCTTCGTCTTTTCATAATTGTTTTCCGTATATGTTGTAATGTTATTGCCTTTTTTGTTTCTTCGTGAATTTTTGTTCTGGCTTGTTGTTAGGTATTAGTTTGCCAATGTATCTGAACTATACAACAGTCTTCATAGCATAGAAAAGCATAAATTGTAAACACTTGTGCTGGAAATATCCCGTGAAAAGGATAAGTAAAAACATGAGAGCTTTATGTTATAGGCCTTTTCATAAAATGTTGTCATCTTTTCCTGGATTGGAACTTTCAGATCAAATGGAGGTACAAACACTCTTCACTTCCGATTATCACTAGTACGGTTGGCTTACAATACACAACTAAAACCCTGAATATATTTTGATTATAACAAAATTAGTGCAGTGTCACAGTAAACAATGACTTAGTAATTTGACTTGAACAGTGTTATGAACTGTGTTCAGGATGAATAACACTTGTCGTGTTGGGTTGACAACCGGAACTGTTTCATTGTATTTAAATGCCGAAACCGAAGACCGGACCAAACGATTTTTCGAAAAGCCTATAGAAGTAGACTCTCTGACTATTTGGTTTTCAAGCTGAAAAGAATTTTTGCAATCTAATTACGTCGTTTGATAAAAAAGTCGCTAACAAGAACATTTAAAATGACGTACAATGTATTTATTCACCGTGATCAATACAACATGTGGGGACGGTGACTGGTAGCGCACGGGGACGGTGATTTTGAAGCGGGCAGAATCATGTAGGTTGGCTTTTTCGAGTAGATTCTGACAGATTTTGCAATAATTGGTCATTGATGTAGTTTTAACGGAACGGCACCTACTTTTCCGTTTGTTTTTTTAGCCGTTCTACGTCTTTTAAACCTATCATTTTTACTCCAGCAAATGTGATAGAACGAGAGAGGTTTCATGTATCATCAGAATATCTCAAAGGCATGGTGAAAGGTTGCTTTCAACGAAAATGTAATGTTGTGTATGGGGACGAAGATCACGTCATCGCATGGGGACGGAGATTGAATGTTTGTATTTTTAATTTCTGTAGAAATGAGACCTTAGGTGATGGATTTTGATCAACAATTCCACTATTTTTCACGTTTTATTACTCTGAAGGTGATGCAATTTCCTAATGTAGTCGGTAAGCTGGTGGCCAGACCCCCAAAACCACATAATAAAATAAGGCATGAGGTATGAAATGAAGCCCTACATGGACATAAAAATATATGGTAGAGATGGTGTGTTTTGGGACACTTGTAATCTCCCAGTGAATTTCGGGTTTTGATCTCCGTTGTCAAGACATGTTGGCAAACGACGGTTTGGAGCCAAGTCCTTCTTTGACGTTTGATAAGTTCAAGTATAATACTTTCACTTCTAATTACATGACGAAATGCCTTTAAAATATCTCATCGACCATCATCATTATCAACCTGTAGTCGTAAATGCCTTACACAAGTTTCGAAAAAAAGATAAATAAAGAATGTAGATATGACAAAGTAAAAACTAAAAACAAAAACAAAAAAAAAAAAAACAAAAGAAACAAAAATTTAAAAAAAAATCCAAGAGCCTATATCTTTAACCGTGGCTGATATAGGCATTCTAACTTACTTAAAATTTTCAAGGATCTCAATTTCAAGTATGGCAATATAGACCTCTCATCCAGAGAAATGTGTAGTCATCCAGATATCATCGAAGCGAACAACCATACCAGCTAACTACACACTACACGACCACCAACTAGAAGTTGTCGACTCCAGCAAGTACTTGGGCGTCACTATCAGCAAGAACTTGAGATGGGACGATCACATTGGTAACCTCACTGCAAGAGCTAATAGGACTCTAGGCTTCCTCAAACGCAATCTCAGAGGATGCAAGACATCAGTACGAACCAGAGCCTACGAAGCCATAGTACGCCCAACACTGGAATATGCCGCATCCATATGGGACCCCTACAACAGCAGACAGATAAACCAACTCGAGAAAATCCAAAGAAGAGCGGCAAGATTTACCACCAGAAATTACACAGACAGACAACCACAGATGGTTACCAAACTAGGATGGGAGCCACTTCAGGTTAGGAGAGTCAAGATCCGCCTCCTTCTGCTATTTAAGATTCAGCATAACCTATTGGCTATCCCAGCTGATGCATACCTTCTTCCATCAGACTCCAGGACTAGAGGTCAGCATACCTTCCGAATACCAACAACACGAAGGGATGTCTACAGGAACTCCTTTTTCCCGAGAACCATCAGGGCATGGAATGTATTACCACCGGCAGTAACATCAGCCACTACCGTAGAGGAGTTCAGGACCTCACTGGGCAACTTACCATCAGCCCAGTTCCTGGCACCTTAAGATAGAAGTCCTGACGTTTTTAACTGTATATAGTGCCTTGGTGGGCTTTTATCTTGACTGTCACGCTGGAGTATAACGCTCAATTATGAGTACACTCTATATACGGAAGAAGAAGAAGAAGACCTTAATGTCATATGGTCTAGTGTTAAACAACGGCAGTAGAATACCGAAGGAACAAAGGAGGGAAATCCACAAAAATCGAAGTCCAAAGACGTGGCCAAAACGAGAACACAGAAAACAATGGCGCCAGACACAAAACAATGACGTTAGACAGACACAAAGCACAGAAATAGAAATCACAACATTCAAAACAAAGGCACTCACAGTGTGAACTCCAGTGAAACTGAGAGTGACATCAGGTGCTCCGGAAGGGTAAGCATATCCTGTTCTGTTAACAGCACCCGTCACACTGTGAGTGAGTCGATCAAGGAAAATGTCAATATCGGTAGTCAAATCCGGGAAGACGTGAATCTAGCTGAAAATGTCCACTTTCATTTGAGATACTGACACGTCATATCTTTCAATAATGTTATAGTGACATGGGACATTTCATCTTGAGGGATGAAATTAACATAGGTTGAACAAATCCCCGACTAAGCAGTCTTTGGGACAGCGTTTTTGCTCTGTTAAAAAAATCACTGTACAAACTACGTTTCCCACTAGTAGCCAGTATGGATATGGTACACACCTATACTTGTCAAAATTTTTGAAGTGGACTATATAAGACTCTTGTGTCTAAGTAGGTTTTAAGCGGCAATGTAGTTCAGATGAAAAGCTCTTTAAATCGTTTATCCATAAGATACAATGTCAAACTATGCAGCCCGCTTTCGATTATGTTGGATGAGATGCAGACTTGCCAGACACATTTTAAAAGTGGCCTAGGAAGGATTAAAGGTTTGATTGGAAAAAATTGTTGCAAATGCAAATAGATAATTTGATATGACATTTGGTGAAAATTAATAGGAAACTAGTGCGTTTGTCTGGAAACAGATGAAAGTGATCGGGCAACGGATGACAGTGATTGAAAGAACCGTCCTTCAGAGAAATTCCCACATGGATATCCTTTCATAGCTTATACTATCATACTTTCAAATTGTTTCATTTTATATTTCTTAATGTTATTCTGGCCAGCTGTTTGTAGTGCCCATATCTCACTATTTTTCTTACAATCGTATTGAGCGTCTGTCTATAAGTTGTATCTGTCCATTAGCATAGGAAATTAATGCTTTTACACTCAAACCGAAGCTAGGACCGTCTCCGACTTACTATGGGGTTTCAGCAATCTCATTATTGAAGGCCTCATATTGACTTCAAGACATGCAAAGAACGCAAAAAGCCGTTGTTCCATTGCGTGGTTCCTTGTTTGTAGAGACTTTGTCTAATGAGCATTTACAGGTATTCTTCCATTGTCTTTTGCCCATTTTTGTCCAAAACGAAGTGGTTAGGTATTATGTGAATTCTTCGGTTATGTTTTACATCTCATGCCATTCTCCGAGTATTTCTGACCAATGACTTTTGACAGAAATTTTCTAATTTTCTTGGTATGCAACTTGGTTACCATAAGACTTTAGTGCCACTTTGCTCTTAATTTGTGGCCATTGCCAATATTTTGTATTCACATCAATTTTCAATATTAACTCGAATTTAATTTCACGAAAACTTTAAAGAAGTTTAAATTGTTGAACATAATCTATCAATTAAGGTCTTATATCTAAAAAAATAGAATACAAAAAAATCAATCTCCGTCCCCATACGATGCCGTGATCTTCGTCCCCATACACAACATTACATTTTCGTTGAAAGCAACCTTTCACCATGCCTTTGAGATATTCTGATGATACATGAAACCTCTCTCGTTCTATCACATTTGCTGGAGTAAAAATGATAGGATTAAAAGACGTAGAACGGCTAAAAAACAAACGGAAAAGTTTGCCATTGTCTAGATTCGCTACCCTCTTGTACATTCGTTAAGTGCTTGCATACTTCCAGGGCGTATTGAGCATGGAAACTAGGCTACATCAATTCGTAAATTATCCTAATGTTCCGTTAAAACTACATCAATGACCAATTATTGCAAAATCTGTCCGAATCTACTCGAAAAAGCCAACCTACATGACTCTGTCCGCTTCAAAATCACCGTCCCCGTACGCTACCAATCACCGTCCCCACATGTTGTATTGGTTAGGTAAAAGATTCACGATGCTATCGAGTGTGGGGTTTAACTCAGGCGTCGGACTAATAAGTGTCGAACTAATTTGTATCAATTTTTCAATTCAATTCAATTTATTAGCAACTTTATGCCCAGTTATGGGCTAATGGCTACAAAACTAATAAAGTACACAAATACATAAACAAATCTAATCAACTAACCCCTGTCCTCAGTGCAATTGACTGTTTTAAAAAGGAGCCTAGCAATTGTACTTGTTCTTTTGTATCTGGGTTTAGAATTTTTTTGAGTTTTGAGGTTGAAGTTTCGTCAGTTTCAAAATTAAAATTTGACAAGAACTGAGGTCTTAAAGTTTGGTTTGTTGTACATTCTAATATAAAATGTGCCTCATCTTCAATTTTGTTACAGAAGTTGCAAAGACGCTGTTCTCTGGGGATGTTCTTATATGTTCCAGATTCAATTTGTAATACATGATCACTTATTCTAAATTTACAAATCAACCTTCTTATTTCAGGGCTTAAACAATATAAGTAATTTTCAAAGTTATAGTCATTTTTAATTGTTTTAAATAGTTGTAGTTTACTTTTTTCATCTAAATTGATAATTTTTTCTTCATATTTTTGTTTAAAGAAATTGCTAGTCTCCTTTTTAAAATAGTTTTTATTGGTTTTAGAACTAGATTTGAAACAATCATTTTCACAATTATTAATATTAATAACATTTAGTTCCTCTCTAATATGATTTATATATGTATACCATGAATAAATACCATTTGAATCCATCATTTTTGACACATTATAACACTCTTTAAGAATAGGATTTATTTTTGTATTAAATATTCTCTCTTCATATAGAAGCGACTGAGTTTTGATAAAACAATCTATTGGGTATCTACCAAGTTCTGCTTTTGCGGCTAAATTGCTTGCACTCCAAGAGTATACTTACAAAATTTGGTATGAACTCCATCAATAATGGATCTGTCTATGTAGTGAAAATAATCAGGATTTTTATTATTTATTTTGGCACGATGGTCTGAATTGTAATAAGTTCGATAAATATCCATATACCAAACTTTACTATTGAAGGTTAAAATTGGACGGACAATGGAATCAAAAAGATGACAACCTAAGTTAGCCGGCATGTCATTCATATTACTTGTAAAACTTCTAATTGAATACATTGCTTTCTGTGCTTTCTGAGTTAGTTGTTTTGCAGATGAAATCAAGTTTCCATTTTTAGATATCAAAATACCTACAAATTTAAATTCATTAACTGACTCAATAGTTTCATTTTTATATGTAAATGTAGCATTTTCTTTTATTCTATTGGAGTTAAGTATCATTGTTTTAGTTTTTTTTTACAATTTACACTTAGCTGCCATTTGTACAGTATTCGGCTAATTTATTGAGGCTATTTTGAAGACCTTCTTTAGTTCCAGATAATAAAACCAAGTCATCTGCAAAAAACAAACTTCCAACTTTTGAAGTTTCTAAAATTAGAGGAAAACTAGTATCTTGAAGAAATATTTCAGGCATATCATTTATAAAAATGTTAAAAAGACTGGAACTCAGAGAATCCCCTTGTCTGACACCTCTGTTAATATTAAATACTTTGAGTGTTCATCATCTATTTTAATTGCAGAATAAGTATTGGTGTACATTTCTTTAATTATATTGAACATCTTTTTTCCAATTCCATTTTGTAATAATTTGTAAAACAGAGCCTTTCTCCATACAGAGTCAAAAGCTTTTCGTAAGTCTACAAAGCATGCGTAAACAGGCTTTTTGTTGACAAAAAATATTTATTTATTAATGTTTTAAAAACAAAAACACTATCTGTTGTTCTGTAGTTTGGTCGGAAACCAAATTGTACAGGACTAAATTTATCTTGCATATAAGTCGAAAGTCTTTTATTAAGAACAGCACTGAAAATTTTTGATAGTCTATTCAAAAGAGAGTTGTTAGGATCGTCATGCTCTCCAGATTTAAAAACTGGAGTAATAAATGCTTTATTCCAGCTATCAGGATAACAGCCTGTATCTAAAATTAGGTTAAATAATTTTGTTACAGATTTAAGAGTAATTGGGCTACTATATTTAATTATTTCATTTAATATTTGATCTGGTCCAGGAGATTTTCCGGTTTTTAATGAACTTATTATCTGTTTAACTTCAGATATTAAGATTGGACTGTCAGTAATTTCATCATGAAAAGAGACATCTGTGTCTTCTAATAACTTTTCTATATAATTTTTAAATTCAATATTCTCATTTTTAAAATTACCTTGGTTTTGAAAGTGATTTATAAGTTGATCAGTATCAAGTTCTAATCCACAAGAATTTTTATTTATTTTAGGCGAGTTTGATTTTAAAAGGTTCCAAAATTTTTGCGGATCAGTCGAGTTGCAATCCAACAGATCTTTAATGAATTTCTGTTGATATTCATATTTTTTTCTTCGAGCTGCTTTTTTCAATTCTTTCGCAGCAGAAAAATAATTATTTCGTAATGTTTTGTCGAAAGGTTTATTTCTTAATTGTTTACCAATATAATTTACTTTTGATTTAAGATTTCGAAGATCACTGTCAGACCAAGGCTTCTTGTGTGTAAATTTACGCTTGTTTTTCATAGGTACTTTAATAATACAAACTTTATCTGATATGCTTTGAAATATTTCGCTTAAATTTTCAGTTGCTATGTTTACTCCATCTGCCTTTTTTTCATAATTTTCTATTTCGAAACTAAGAATTTTGTTTTTGATTTCTTCTGTTTGTATGGCTTCTATCATTTTGTTTTTTGACTCAAGTGTCCACTTATAAGCTTGGCATTTTTGAAAATGGGAAAAGTCTTTCTTCAATATATTATTTTTATCATACCCTTTACACTTCAATACATAATATATTTGTACATGGTCAGATAAGTAGTTCAAATCAGTTGTACAGAAAAATTGCACTGAGGACAGGAGGTTTTTACTAACTATGGCATAATCAACAGTACTGCTTCCATTTACAGTATAACATGTATGAAAACCCAATGAATCGCCCAAATATCTACCATTAAGTATCCGTAGTCTTGAAGACATGCACATATTTAATAAATTTTGACCTTGTTGATTTGAGACTTTATCAAGATAATTTCTATCAAAATATCTCACAATTTCTAGTGGGATATTTGTAAAGCTTATCCATAATATGCTATCATTTTATACTAATTTTTCATAAAAAGGTACCAATCAAAATTTGAAGCAATTGAGAAAAGAGATTTTGTCAAAAACGTAATTTTCCCAAATTTCGTAAGGTGGGTTTAAAAAGGGGGCCTTTTCCAACATTGCGTGCAAGTTATGCACATGTTCATATGCTTTATTTAAAAGAGAGCATTTTAGCGGACAGGAAAATGTGGGTTGGAATCATAAGTGATGGGGGTTGCACAGGGGATTATTCAAGGCCATGTACTACAAGATAGAAATACAGTACTGCTTAGTTCACTCAAGATAAATTTCATTAAGTTTAAATTTAAAATCCCGCCTCCCCCCCCCCAAAAAAAAAAATCGGTTTTCGGGTCAGCACGAAGTACTGGCCACTGCGTTGGGAATACAGCAATAAAAAGATTTTTTTTAAATTTATATGCCTTTTCCTTAAAATGATGATATATATATATATAATAATTAACATACCTTACACAAGACTGTATCGCGTGTCAAATCCACCTGTTCGAAACATAAACTGACCGCTTAATATCTCTTTACCCTGAATTTATACTATTCAGATAACTACCAAATATTCTAAATATAAATGACCAGTTGGAAGTAACCTAACCTAAAAATACACTTTTTCCATTCCGTCCAAAAGTGGACAAATGGAATTAACCAAACCTAAAAATAAACGTAAAAGTTAGATATACAGACAATTGCAACACAACATCAAATCTTACGGACACTCTAGAAAAATGTGAAAGGATATGGAGTGAATGTACATGTGACAAAAACGCACACGATACATAGAAAACTCTAGTTATTTCTAAACGAAAAAATAGAAGATTGAACGAGCGGTTCTTTTTTCTAATTTAAAGTGTTTCAATGAAATATTGAAGAAATATATGTATGTGTAGATCTTAAAAATAAATCAACACCACGTTCGTGGGTGAAATGCTGTTTACTATGATACATATATTTTTTTCTCAAACTGGTCCATTGTTTTCATCGACCAAAAAACTACATAGTCAATGATGAAAATACAAAATCACAATTCTTAAATTTTCATGAGTTTGAAAGTAGGGACGTATAACATTAGTATTATACACTTATAATGCAAATATAGTAGATGTACATGTACCTATGCACCGAAATTTGCACTCGAACCCCTGTCAATTTTCAAAAAGGACACTGTATAATTTGTCCTTACTGCACATTATAAAAGTAATCAAAATGATGCTATAAATTCTAGACCTTTATGGTAACTTTTTATTACATTTAAAAAGTATATCACCGAAAAAAGCACTTCAATTCTGCACTTGCTTGCACTGTTTCAAACATTTTCTGACAATGGCCTTCTACGTTTCATAAGTTACGAAAAATTGGTAGTCAGATAAGGCCAAGACAAGTTATTTCTATGTTTGGCGTCAGTGCCCGCATTGAAAATGTGTGATTTTATAACAAAACAAACAAGGAATGTTTTTCGTTTTTTGCGATTAAAATAGAATTATAAGACCACAAAATTTAATATAAAGTACTAAAAGAAAAATTTTTAAAAGGACTAAGTTACATAAACTGAAATGGGAAAAAAGGTTAGCAATGACAAAAAAAAAATATCTTCACTTTATTCAATTGAATTCTGAAAACTGACTTTTAATGAGCATCGGTCACATCAAAGTGTGTTATTTTCAAAAATTATTTCCTTTTTATTTGTTTTGTTTGCCTCATACCCTCCTTAATTTCAAAAATAAAGTTGACGCTAAACAGATTATAAAATTGGTTTGGCCTCAGACTATAAATTTAACCCCTGATACAAGCTTTGTACCGGTACCGTAGATTTAGCATGGTATAAGGCTATAGGGCAAATTTTTCTAATATGTTTCTAATAAGTTCACTGTCTCATAGAACATAATATTATATTTAAGTATTCATTACCTTTTTATAAAAATAAAAAATACAATATTTACCGGAGGAAGATGATTTTGTTAAAATTAGATTAAGATGCTATGTTCGGGCTATTTTTTTCGTTGATTTAGTATTTCGTGGGACACAGACTTTAACATCGTGACATTCGGAACATTGGGTTAACAGCGACAACCCCAGCTGGTGCATACAGCCATGTACACTGATAAAACCTACGGATTTTACATTTCATTAGTCTTACGATAGGAGACGATTTTTTTCCAGTGAATATTCCACACTGTATTTTCGGGCGAACACTTTCCCCTTTCACCGCCAGGAAATATAGTTATAGAAATGCGGGACAGAATGATGAATAGTATATAAAAGCGC
>MJUU01011718.1:9181-28541 GCA_002080025.1 Modiolus philippinarum
TCATCTTCTATAGTTTTTGAAATAAAAGACAAAAAATATGAAAATTTTGAAAATTCTGTGAAAAAAGGGCAGTAACTCCTACAAGGATTTTTGGATTTTCTCCAAAATTTCAGGGTGGGTAGATCTTGATATGCTGAACATATTTGCAATTCAAAGTTGACCTCTATCTGCTATAGTTTCTTGGATAAAAAATTTAAAAAAATAAAATGTTGAAAAATTTCCGGAAAAAGGGCAATAACTCCACAACTGGTAATCAGATTTTCTTCAAAATTGCAGGGCGGGTAGATCTTGCCATGCTGATCACTTTTACTCGTGTCAGATTTTGGATATCTGTAACTGTTTTCGAGTTATTTGCCAAAAACAGCAATTTACCCTTATTGCTATTTTTAGTAACAGCAGCCATGTTGTTTGGTCCTCGGACTAATCGAACACAATTTTGAATC
The DNA here is from genome assembly GCA_002080025.1 of Modiolus philippinarum. NCBI lineage: Eukaryota > Metazoa > Mollusca > Bivalvia > Mytilida > Modiolidae > Modiolus > Modiolus philippinarum. Next base: position 9,625 of record MJUU01011718.1, read on the forward strand.
TAAGTTTGGTTAAAATTGGCCTAGTGGTTTCAGAGGAGAAGATTTTTGAAAAAGTTTACGACGGACGGACGGACGGACGACAGACGCCGACGGACGCCAAATGATGGCAATAGCTCACATGGCCTTTTAGGCCAGGTGAGCTAAAAAGTTACCTTTTTATCATACTTTTCTCAGCAACCAGATATAACAGCCACTTAATATTAAGCATGTAGCTTCAGACTGAGGTGTATGCTCTGTTTATTTTGTCAGTTATGGTGTATTTGTTCATTTTGTTCATGTGAGAATTTCTCATATGAATGAACTATCAAATTTCAACATTTGGCTTTCTTGTTTTGTAAAAGTTAAACTGTTTTTTTCTGGCCATCTGTATATATATATATTGCCCATATCTTCCTATTTTACCTGCCAAGTTTTCTTACAATCAACTCGATGAGTGCCCTGTGATCGTTTATATGTTGTATTGTCTATTGGTCCTTTTGTCGGGCAATGGATGACAGTGTTTGTAAGAGTACTTTGCCTGATATCTTATGTTTGTTGATGACCCCACAACAATGACAAAAATGAAGTAAAACAGTGAATGGATGTATCATTGTTCAACATTTAGCAAGTGAATTCCACTCAAAACAGTGCTAGGGGCCGTCTTGAACTTACTATGTGGTAAGAGTGTTTGTTCTTTGTTGAAGACGCAATGGTGACTTCAAGATGAACAACAATGCAAGCCTAGTTCCATTTGCTTAATCCTACCATGTTTTTATAGGGATTTTGTCCCATGTACATTTACTCCATATCCCTTTATTTTTACTTAATACTGCATGTAACCTCTAGATCTTCAGCCATAATGAAATACTACCGGTACTTCTTGTTTACTGACTAACCGCATTTCCATCTTTATGTCCTGCATCTTTCTCTCATTATTTATATCTTATTTTTTTATTGTGTCCACACACACTTAATTTTGCACTTGCCCTATTGATTCAGGGTTCAATGAAAAGGGGTAAATAATTGGTTGCCATTTGGCAACAGCATTGATAAATAGTTACCAAAAGAGATACATTCAGATCAGATTAAACTTTTTATCGGCATATGTACATTTTTTCTCTTTGATCTTACTGACTGATAATGTCAGTATCTCCGTACTGACCTGAAACAAGAAAATATCAGGCAATGATGTCATGACTCTTATGAAGTTGCCGATAAAAACAATAATGGTAGTTTTGAAGATCTCTACAGAAAAAATCACTGGTATCACAGCTCATCCTATCGGACTTGCCGGGATATGGTGATATTTTCTGTCTCATCCTTCAAAACTACCATTATTCTATATATGTCTTCAGGAGAAGGTTACCTTCAAGGGACATAAAGACCATATTTACAGAATCTGTCTTAACAAGTTGATGTTATTCCTGAACCTGTATGTTTTTTTAGGTAAATGTCAACATGACGCTTTAAATTACATGAATTAAGGGACAAATCTAGATGGTAAATAGCAGAAATTTATGTTAAATAATGGAAAAAAACTTCCTTGATGTGTAAAACAGGGGAGATAAACAACCACTAAGTCTTGACATTTAACATGTATTTCGGTGATAACAAGGTATAAAATAATACCATAACATATTGCACATTGGTTTTAACATCAAACTTAACAAATATTTGGAGATCAATAACACAGGGTAAGAAAACGTTAAAAAAACAATAGGCAAACAGAAATTAAGTATCAATATTATATAAAGCATTGCTTTGCATGAAAAAAAAATACTCTGAATATTGTTATCAAATTTAACAAAAAGAATGTCATTCATTACCAAATTAATCAATGTCCTATGATCCAGGCTGTTTTAAAAGATGTCTATTTGTGTAACCAATAATACTATATATCTGAAGCAATTTTCACATCGTGTAGATCAGTTGGAAACACATTATATAGTCAGTGCTATTGTTTAATGATTGTTTGTCATACAAATTTAACAAACACATATAAATGTTTCACTATGTACATTGTATCATATAAAGTTACTTTATTTGCAGTATTTTTGTTTAAAATACACATATTTTCAGCTTGTAAGTGAGGTGTATTTTCAATCTATCTGTTATTCTTTACACTCATGCATGAACCACATTGTTTATATTATTATATATAGGTTATTGCTTATTTTCTTATATAGAGTTCCTAGGTCATTTTGCTGCCACTAATTGGAATTACAAAAATAGCAAAAATCAACAGAAATACTTCTTAAATTGGCACTGATATACCAATCTAATCACTCTTCCCTGAACCAATAAAGGGCTATGCCGAGCGCAGCATGATACGACCGCAGCATGTCGACCACTGAAATTTGAACAAGCATGATTTAAAGTGAATGTGGACACAGTTAAGAGCTTGACACAGTAAATAGATCGATACAATAATGAACTTGACACAGTAATTAGCTGGACACAAACTAGGGAACATAAAACCACTGACAGATTTATATCAAGATATATTCAAAGAAAACAAGTTATTACCTGCACACAAGCTAAGGAAAAACAAAAATTAACCCTTATAATTCCTTCTAAATATCTAAAATAGTAAGAGGTATGTAAAATTGGTCAACATATTACTTTAACTATATGATAAGAGGAATCCGAAGAAAGGAACCCCATTAAAATCCAACACAAAAATATAAGATTTTACATATTTTGAAAATTGCAATTTCAGCCCTTTTGACCCTTGTAGCTTGGAAACGGTAAGAGCTACACCAAATCCATTGACATTCTACTGAAAGCTTATATAAAAAAAAACCAAAGAAAAAAATCCCATCAAAATTCAATGAAAAATGGGTCAAAGACTCAAATGGCCGGTTGCGTTTTATATATATAATGGGTCTGTGTATTGAATATGTTGAAAATATTGATAAAAAATGACTAAGTTAAAAGGTCTGGAAAAATATAAAAAAATATTGAAAATAATTCCATAATGTCAGGTGCACATCTTCAAACTATATAGAAACATTCTGTGAAGTTTCAAAGGTCAGATATGAAAACTGTAGGATGAGTTGATTTCATAAAATAGGTACCCTTTGTTGAAAATGTCAATAAAAATGACTATGTTCAAAAGTCCGTAAGAATATGAAAAAAATTTCAAAATGATTCCAAAAAGGGAGTCGCACATCTACAATATATATACAAACATTTTGTGAAGTTTCAAAAATGTAGGTTGAAAACTGTAGGAGGAGTTGATTTCACAAAATAGGTACCCTTTGTTGAAAAAGTCGATAAAAAATGACTAAGTTCAAAAGTCCATAAAAATAGGAAAAGATTTTCAAAATAAGTCCCAAAAGGAAGGTGCACATCTACAATATATATACAAACATTTTGTGAAGTTTCAAAAATGTAGGTTGAAAACTGTAGGAGGAGTTGATTTCACAAAATAGGTACCCTTTGTTGAAAAAGTCGATAAAAAATGACTAGGTTCCAAAGTCAATAAAAATAGGAAAACATTTTCAAAATAAGTCCAAAAAGGGAGGTGCACATCTACAATATATATACAAACATTTTGTGAAGTTTCAAAGATGTAGGTCAAAAACTGTAGGAGGAGTTGATTTCACAAAATAGGTACCCTTTTTTGAAAAAGTCTATAAACAAGAGGCTCTCAAGAGCCTGTATCGCTCACCTGGGTCATGGCTGACACAATAAGTCAAAATAATCACAATGTTTAAGGTTCTCATTTTCAAATTTGTTTATTAATGTTTAAGGGTCTAATTTTGAATTTTGCTGATGTTTATTAATGTTTAAGGGTCTCATTTTGAAGTTTGCTGATATTGTATGATCCAAAATTAAACTATGTTCCCCACTGGCAGCTATTTTTGATGGGGCATAGACCAACTGTCACCTTTCTTGAAGAAGACCATGTAAGGATCATTGTGCCTCACTTTGGTTCCAATTGGCATAGCATTTTCAGAGGAGATCTTTAAATGATTTCCCATGGGGTCCAAGGTTAAACAATGTTCCCCGCTGACTGCCATCTTGGATGCTATGCAGACATCCAGACACATTTTACGAAGGGGACCAAGTAAGGATCATTGTGACTAAGTATGTTTCCAATTGGCCATGTACTTTCAGAGGAGAAGATCTTTGAATATGTTTCCCTATAGGGTCCAATGTTAAAAACATGTTCCCTCCTAGCGGCCATCTAGGATATATGAACACATTTTTTAAAAGGGGCCACATATGGACCATTGTGACTAAGTTTGGTTCCAATTGGCCCAGTATTTTCAGAGGAGAAGATTTTTGGACAATTTTGGACAAAGTTCCCTGCTGGCGGCCATCTTGGATGACGTGCAGACTTGCCAGACAAAATTTTCAAAGGGGACCACTGAAGGACTATTGTGACAAAGTTTGGTTCTAATTGGCGCAGTAGTTTCAGAGAAGATCTTTGAATGCTTTCCCATAGGGTCCAATGTTAAACTGCGTTCCCTGCTGGCGGCCATCTTGGATATGATACAGACTTGCCAGACACTTTTTTTTAATGGGGCCACCTAAGGACCATTGTGCCCAAGTTTGGTTCCAATTGGCCCAATGGTTTCAGAGAAGATGATATTTGAATGAAAAGTTTACAATGGACAGACCACTGAAGGCAAGAAGATCACAATGGCAGAGCCATGCAGGTCAGCTATAAAATAACAGTCATTGAAGCATAGATGCAACTTCACTATTAACTGAGAAAGATGTTTGCATTGTGGGCAAACAAACATAACTAAATGATACAATATACAGTTATATACAATTATTATTAAATTGTGAAATAAGTATAGTTTATGAAAGTATTTTTGCAAAAAAATGTAAAAATTTGTACAAAAACACTTTTTTGCTCTAGATTATGTAACAAATAATTATTTCTAATAAAGTGATAGCAGGCAATTTCTCTAAAACCTAAAAGAGAAAAGTAAGCAAAAGAAGATTTGAAAGCAGAATTTAAAGGGAAATAACCCATAACCATATGGCATTGTGTCGAGTTTCAAAGATGTAGGTCAAAAACTGTAGGAGGAGTTGATTTCACAAAATAGGTACCCTTTGATGAAAAAGTCGATAAAAAATGACTAAGTTCCAAAGTCCGTAAAAACAGGAAAACATTTTCAAAATGAGTCCAAAAAGGATGGTTTACATCTACAATATATATAGAAACATTTTGTGAAGTTTCAAAGATGTAGGTCCAAAACTGTAGGAGGAGTTGATTTCACAAAATCAGTATCCCATTTTCCCCGCCCGCCGCCCACCCATCCGCCCGCCCGCCCGCCCGCCCACCCGACCTTCACCATACTATAAGCCGGATTTGCACTTCATGCAACCCAGCCAAAAATGAAAATTTCACGCAATCTGCAAATTTGCAAATTTATCCCATTTGGCCCCTCATAGCTCGGAAAAGAAACATGTTGTCAAAAATCTGATGGTGCAGCTCTATATTCATTTTCAAAAGGAATCCATTGCAAAAAACTGCAAAATCAAAATCGGACTAAAAATAAGTAAAATGAAATTTTTGAAAATCACCCCTTTTGGGCCCCATTTATTTTGTGAACGGTACATGCCACGTAAATCCGTTGGCATACTTAAGATAGGAAATTTAATTAGGAACACATTGAAAGAAACCCAATCAAAATCCAATAAATAATAAATATTCTACAGCCAAATATGTGAAAACACCCAATTTTGCCCTTTTTGGCCCCTTTTTTAAAAACGGGAGGGGCCAAAATAACCAAAACCCACCAAAGCCTTGCTTTTAAACCAAGGAACACTGTCTTAAAATTTCATAAGGATTGGTCAACTGGAACTTAAGTTATTGACAAAAAACTAAAGTGTCTACAGACAACGACGACGACAACGACAGCGCCATACCATGACTGAATTTAGAGATTGGCAATTTACATAACAATTATGAAGACATTATGTAATATTTTGTCTAAATTGGAAAGCTGAAAATTTTTCAAACAATTCCACAGCCAACTTGGCCAAGTTTTGTGGTGATCATTAAGCCAAGTTTAAAGACATTGTGTAATATGATTTGCAAATTATTGGTAAGAAACCAAAAATTTACAAATTCCAAAGTTTTTACCTGCGAACCAAATTAGACCCCTAAACTCAAAATCAAACTTGGCATAGTTATTGACATGTAATCCTGAAATTTACAAAACCTTTGAAGTAGTATACCTCCTGAACCTGAAATCAAAATCAAACTTTACAAAAGGGGGTAGACCTGGGGTAGGAGGAGATAACTCCATTTTTCACTTTTTTTATTACTTACACGAACAAATAGAATCATTGGAATAGGTATGATCAAAATTTTTAAATTGTAAAATTTTTTCCACACAGCAAATAAATATTTACTTTGTCATGAAAACAAATACCTAACATCCAGTTATTTATAATGAGTGCATTTTACCCTACTTTTCTGCAATGCTGTCCCAAAATAATGAAAATATGTAAAAGTCGGATTTCTTCCAAGGGAGGTAATTTATAGAACATATTCAGCAATTTTCTTGATTTTTACTCACTTTATTCTAAATTAAGAAAAAATAGGACGGTAGAATTTTCTAAAATTTTAATATATCATACATTTACTAGTATTCTTTCTATTCTCAGTTTTTTGTGAAAATTAAACGACATTTTTTTTTACAAGAAGTGTTTAATAGTGATCAAAACAGAGTAAAACTTTCAGCCTATACTGTTCAGAGAACCCATGTACTTCAGTTCAAACTAGTTAAATTTACTGTCATTATTGATGCTTAATTTCACGCGGGTCTAAACAACAGAATTTTGCATTTGAAATAATTTTAAATCAAATACAGATTTAATTAGAGCCAATTTTATACACCACAAACAAGTCCCAAAAGGACCAAATAATATGAAGAAACGGGGTATCTTTGATGACCTCTAGACAGAAAACGGGAAGGTAAAAATTGTTGAAAATTGCTTTAAGTCTACATGAACATGTGTAATTTTGATACTGAAAATATAAAGAAAATTAAACGGGTGGAAAATTTTAGGCTTCCCCAGGTCTACCCCCTTAAGTTTTGTTGTAAAAAACCAAGTTTAAAGACAAAATGCTATTTCATTCACAAGTTATCAGTCTGAAACCTTGTGGAGACAGACAGACTGACACACAACAGGGTATCACTGAATACCTCACCATTTGGTGTGGCAGGGTATAAATACTGTAATCATTTTAAGCTAGTGTACTGACTGAACAACCAGTTGGATATCTCCATGTTCTGGATTCATTAGAATACAAATAAATTCATACATTTAACAAATTACATACAATGAGGCTTAAAAAACTAAAACATACAATATTTAAAAAATAATGATTGTACAAAATACTGTCATTTAAAAATAAGTAAGTAAATAATTTCACTATTAAGTAAAAAATTGCACTGGTTTTAACAATAAAATAATAATAAATAATAGACATGAATAACAAAATTATGGATAAAAAATATTGCACAGTTTGATGTAAAACGTAACAAGTATAAATATTCTCCAGCAACAGAAAAAAATTGTTAATTCGCCCCAACCCCGACCCCGACCCAAAGTATTTAAAACTTGATATGTTGTCTATTGACATACAGATATCAGATGATTTTTTTTCATATCGTTTTAAAACTTGCACTTGTGACTTTTAAAGCATACATTTCAATATACAAGCTCATAGTAGTGAAAAAAATCATAAAACTATCTGTAAACAGTTAGTTAGATCAGAAAACCTTCAGATTAATTTTATATCATTATGTTTGGTAAAATATACATCTTAGCAAGGAATACAAAGTGCAACATTAAGCATTGGAATGTTACAGAATACAACAGTACTGACATTCATTGAACATCTAGTGTTAAGTACACATGTACAAGCAATTGAAATTCAGTGGTACTTAAATATCAAAAGGTTTTTAAATGTGTGGATCCATCTTATCTATTTAGTATATATCTTTCTTTTAAATTAATCACATAAAATTTACTGGAGGTCACAATTACACTCCAGTCTCATGAAATATACTGGATGTTGAACTTTCTTTCCTCTTTCGTAATGTTTCATTAGCATTCTCAATCCATTCAGTCAAGCTTATAGGTGTAATTATATCTCCGTGAATATCTAAAGGTGTCAATGATTTTTCCCGATGAACTTCTACAGAACAAGTAATTTGATTTTTGGCAGGTATAGTATAGGTTTCAATTTTTTTCTCTATGTTTGTACCATTTCTATCCTGTTCTTTCCTTTTGTCGACTACATTGTGATTATTTTCAGACAATTTTGATTCTTGGTTATGCTTGATTAAAGCCTTGTCATCTTCATCATCGGAACACAAATCTCTCAATAAGGCATCAGCCTTATCAATTTCACTAGATAAACTACTTATAGAAGTTTCAATTCTTAAAAGTCTTGGTTCAAAATCCTCAGTTTCTTTGGTTTTCTTGCCATCATTTTTTTCATAGGTTGGTTCAAGTTCAAAACTTCTGGAACTATCGTCTAAAATTTCAGAAATTTTCTGTTCTAATTCTTCCCTTTCTTTGTTTACATTTTGGTTTTCCTCGTTTGTCATTTTGATTGGTGAAATTAATGAGCTGTCATTTTTCCTTGATTTTTCGTTAGATTTTGACTTTTTACCTGAACTGTTTGGCTTCAAAAGATTATCACTTGTGATTTGAATCTCTGGAGTTATTTTCCTTACCATTGGTTTTAGATTCATAATATTAGGTCGTTTAGATCCAGGCTTATTCAATAAACCTGGTGACTTCTCTGTTTTATCTGATTCTTTCTGAGTTGTTTTTGCAGTTTGTTTCGAATCCTTTGCATTCAGTTTAGTATCTGACTCATTTTTGATACTATTCTTTTTGTTATTTCCATTTTCACTCGTTTTGTTGGTCCCTTTCTTTTGGAAAAATTTATCATTTTGCTTTTTGAATGTTTCATGTTGATTAAGTTTGGACATAATTTTTGATTCTCCATTTTGTTTAAGACCTTTGTTATTTACTTCAGAATCTGCCCTTTTCTCTTTCACTGGATCATTATTGAAAAAATCTGCCAACAATGCAAATATTCCTTTTTGTTGGTTACCAGTATCCTCTATTGACACGTCAGCGCCAGAATCCTTTACATCTTTGTTACTCACTGTCTGGGTACTACTTGTAGGACTAAGCGGTTTATTAACATGTACACCTGTAACGGGAAAAACAACAAAAACTTTTATGTCCACATCTTTTGTTTATGATACAGTGGCGACCTTTTAACTTAAATAAGACAAATTTAAAAGATGACTATTGATGTTCACCAAAAATAAAAGGAGACAAAGAAAATTTTTTTATCTTTCTGTGAAAAAAACAATACATTTTCACTATTTCAAGGCTTTTTATTCATTCTAGTCATTTTTCAAACTAATAAATATAGAATGCCCAAGATAAATATGGAGTAGCAATCACAGCTGATACTGAATATTTAAAAGAATAGTATATATATAAAAAAACTAGGGGCTCAGAGACTGAGCCTGTACCACTCGCCTAACAAACTGCCAAAAGCCATACCTTAACTGATGACCCATAGGGTCAAATGTTAAGCAGCTGCCCTTTTCACAAAAAAATTTACGATAAAAATTAGTCATAAGTCTTTAACATTTCATTTTAACTTCCTATAACAATATGTTGTAAGATCTTTTCTGAAAAGGGCTGCTGTTCTCCACTGGCAGCCATGTTTTTTGCCTGATCTGAACAAAATGGGAAATATTTGTGAGGGAACTCTCAAACATTATTCCTGTAATGTTTGGTTGTATTTGCTTCAGTAGTTTCAGAGATGATCAAAATATTTTTCCCATAGAGCCCAATGTTAAACAAAGTTCTGGACTGACATCTATTTTTTTTTTGTAGGATCCAAACTAAATTTATCTTCTTGAAAGACCTTCCATACATCATTCCTGAAAAGTTTGGTTAAAGTTTCTTCAGTAGTTTAAGAGGAGTTGATGAAAATATGTATATTCTACTGACAGACAGGTGGAAGGACAATAGATGCCAATTGATGGCAATACCTCTCACTGACCATTTAGGTCCGGTGAGCTAAAAATAAATGCCATTTTGAAAAATTAACATATCCTAGTATTTTGAGCAGTAAATATTACTAGTTAGACAAATCAAAATAATAAAATATCTTGTCATAAAGATATACTTGTAGCTTATACAGTGCAACATCTAAAAACTGAATTTGATGGGACCAAATAAGTTGATTTAAGTTGGTTTTCATAGGTTAAGGATTTTGTAGGTGGCAAGAACCAAGTGGTTTCGATAGATTAACACTGCTATTAAAGTGCTAGATATATTCATCTTGAAGGTTAATTATAAAGTGATTGAACTTGCTATAGCTGGTTTACAGTTATGTATCTTTGATAACTGTTTATCAGATTTATAAGTTCTGTTTATGCCAAGTGAAATTCACATTGAATAAAAACCTCCATAACCTACCAGAATCAACACTATCTTCAGTATTGGCTGTTCCGTCTCTCTTCAGAGGATTTTTAGTTGCATTGCCAGCGTCATCGAATGAGTCAGGGTTCCCTTCTGTAGCTCTTAATATCTCATCATAAAAATCTTCCACTTCTTCAGCCGTCATTGACTTAGTGTCCTGTTAAAATTAAAAATAATTACTGAAAGAGTATGAATGAAGACAAAACAAGATTGTATGCATAGCTATTTGTCCTCCAGAGCACAAGAAACTTGAAACGCCAAATATGAGTAAAAGCAAATGAATGACTTTGTGTGCAGTATTGACTTATCAACTGTGTAGTTTTACACTGGAAACATAAGTATGATAAAAAAAATTATGTTCAAATGTTGAAAATCCAATCACTTTTACAAATTTTGACATATCATTGAAAATGGCAGTGTGACATGATAACTGAATGGACACTGAATGGAAATCCAGACAATGCAAGATTAAGGACTAATGAACGATGCAAGTTTTGGGTAAATACTTGTTAGAGTAACCGGAGGCTCCCAGGAGCCTGTATCGCTCACCTGGCTTCAGTTGCCACAATCAAGGTAACATTGTAAGTTATACAGATGATCTTCAGTTTCTCAAACTTTCGTAGCTCGAACACCTCCAATATCTTGAACTATTTTAAAAGTCTGATCATGTTTTACTATATTTCTTTGTTGGGCTTTTTTGAAAATAAAATGTTCTTGCTAAGGACCACTTTAGACACCAGTTTTGAAGTCGAGACATCATTTTGTAAATGGCAGTCAACAAACAATTTTCAACATCGGTTTTGAAGTCGCAACATCAATATCTATTTGGAAATCAAATTTCATTGAAATTGGACAATGTTGAATTCTCCCACCTTTTTTGGCGGCAATTTTAAAAATGGTGGTCAACGAACAATTTTTAACATCAGTTTTGAAGTTGCAACATCAAGTCCTATTTGGAAACCAAATGTCATTGAAATCGGACGATGTTGAATTTTCCCACCTTTTTTGGTGGCCATTTTGAAAATGGCGGTCAACGAACAATTTTCAACACCGGTTTTGAAATCGCAATATTAATATCTATTTGGAAACCAAATTTCATTGAAATTGGACAATGTTGAACTTTCCCTCCTTTTTTGGCGGCCATTTTGAAAATGGCCATCAAGGAACAATTTTCAACACCGCAACATCAACATCTATTTGGAAACCAAATTTCATTGAAATCTGACAATGTTGAATTTTCCCGTCTTTTTTGACGGCCATTTTGAAAATGGCGGTCAAGGAACAATTTTCAACATCAGTTTTGAAGGCGCCACAGCATGGCAAACATTTCATCCATTTACACTTAACCTTCATCTTCTATAGTTTTGGAAATAAAAGATGAAAAATACGAAAATTTTAAAATTTCGGTAAAAAAAGGGCAATAACTCCAAGAAGGGTTTTTGGATTTTCTTCAAAATTTAAGGTTGGGTAGATCTTGATATGCTGAACATTTTTGCAATTTACACTTGATCTCTATCTGTTACTCTTTTTGAAATAAAAAATAAAAATGCACAAATTTTGAAAATTTAATGGAAAAAGGGCTATAACTCCGTGATGGGTTTCAGATTTTCTTCAAAATTACACAGTGGGTAGATCTCATCATGCTGATCATTTTTACTCCATGTCAGATTTTTGCTATCTGTAACGGTTTTTGAGTTATTAGCCAAAACTGCAATTTACCCCTATGTTCTATTTTTAGCCATGGTGGCAATGTTGTTTGACCAGCCGACTAACCGAACACAATTTTGAGAAGCCATACCCTGGTGATGATTCAAGTCAAGTTTGGTTACATTTGGCCCAGCGGTTTCAGAGGAGAAGATTTTTGAAATTGTTGATGGACGACAGACAACGGACGACAGACGACGGACGACAGACGATGGACGACTGACGCAAAGTGATGGCAAAAGCTCACATGGCCTTTTAGGCCAGGTGAGCTAAAAATAAATTTATCTAGGGTATATTTTTTTAAGATAAGTTCATAGCCTTATCAATTTAAATGAAATTGTGAGGTCACTATTTTTTTCAAATGTGGGAGAATGTTTTGATATGACAGTTGATAAACACATTTCATTTGAAATTCAATTAACTTTTTTTTTACCATATTCTATTGTACAATAATGCTACTTGACTTTTGTGGTGGTTACTGGAACAATAATACAAAGATTCCTCTATTTACTGATGAAATATCTATTCTCAATTGAATACTTTTAACAATCTCTGTAAAGCTCATATCTTAATTAAAATCAATAGTTTGAAAGATAATTGTTGTAACCCATGAATAAAATTTACCATCTTATTCTCTTCTTCTTTTACCAAAACATCAGCTTTTGTGTCCACACTGCTGTCCTTACGAGAATTTTTAACATGTTGATTTTCCTCTATAGTATCATCCTTGTACTCTTTATCATCTACTACATTGATGTTTATTCCCTCCACCACATTTCCTGGTTCTGAATTATTGTTTAATTTGTTATCATTGTTAATGGTTTTATTAACTATTCTATCTGTATTGGTAGGTACACCAAGGAGGTCACTATCAGCACCTGATATGTTTATTTCCTGTTTTCCGTCACTGTCAATTACATTAATGTTAATCTCGTGATGGACATTACTGTCATCGATATCAGTATTCACTTGTTGGTCTGCATCGACTGTCTGAGTTTTCTCCCCTTCAACTTGATTATATACATCTTCATGTGATACTCCTAGTTTCCTTGCCGTTGTAGATTCTGGGTCCATAACCTAAAAATATGATTAATTTACAGTTCAAAATACAAGTCTTGCTTGATATTTATAAATATTGATTAGTATTATAGTCATATTTCAATTCCTATTGCTAGATCAATTTTTAAATCAAAAGCCATGAAAATGTCTGGAGAGTTGTTAAAATGACAAGACAATATCTTTTTTTCTGAACAGATCCAGAAGTTTTTACATGAACTAATTAAATATTATATAATGTACCTAATTGTCAATAGTGATTAAAATGTATGATTCATAAGATACCAAGTTTGAATACGCTTTGTATTTTGTATTTTAATACAAGAAATAATACATGGATGCCGACTTCAATTTAAACACAGATGTGAGTTCTTCTGCAATTGATTAGCAACAACATGTATAATAACAATAAACTGAAAGAAATATTATGATACAAATATGCATAAAATTTAACATACATATTGTAAATACACAGAAAGAAATAGTTCAATTTAAATATTTTGCTTTGTGTAAACTGGAACTTTATATAGTGCATAAACAAGAGCTGTCACCGAATGGCAGCCATTTATAATCCAGCTCGTTCAACACTGAATCAATATGGAAAGTGGAAATTTAAGTGTGTGGAGACACAAGACAGGTGTGGACACAGTTCAATTTCGGACAAGAAATAATGGAAAAACATCAAAGTTATTGTCAAACAGGAAATGGATAAATTAGGGACTTGGAAAGACGACATAAATTACAACTGATCATACAAAAGCTTCAGACTAAATATCAAATCATTACTACATACAAAAGCTGAGAAATTCTTGATGAAAAATTTCAATATAAAGCTATCATGGGAAAAATCAAAGTTATCGTCAAACAGAAAGTAGAAGAATTATGGACTTAAAAAAGGGAGAAACGGTACCGCTCATCATATCAAAGCTTTAGACCAAGTATGAAATCATTTCTTCATACACAATCTGAGAAATCCTTGCCAAAAAAATTTCAATATATGGCTATAATGGGAAAAATCAAAGTTATCATCCAACAGGAAGTAGATGAGTTGCAGATTTCAAAAAGAGAGACACAGTACAATAAACTGCAAGCGAGCTTAGCGCTGGGATGTTCCTTGAGAAACTTTCAACAAACTGTTTGTAAGCAAAAATGTAACGTTTACTTCCATTGGCTTGTCGATAACAACAAGGCGGGGCTTGCACTGAAGTGAGAAACCATAATTAGAACAAGCAGGTGATTTCTTTTGTATCTCGTTGTAGATAGAATATTAAATTGTCCAAGTTTTTACCGTTGTTTTTATAAAAAGTTTTATTCTTAAGAATTGTTGAATATATTGTGTTCTTCATAAACGTATCAAGACGTTTCGGCCATTGGCCTTCATCAGTTTTCACTATATCACGCTGTCCTACATGGTGGCTTCTTCCTTTGCTAAAATACTGACAGAATATTCTGTCAGTATTTTAGCAAAGGAAGAAGCCACCATGTAGGACAGTGCGATATAGTGAAAACTGATGAAGGCCAATAGCCGAAACGTCTTGATACAGTTATGAAGAACACAATATATTACTGATGAAACATTCCCTGTGGAATTTATTCAAAGGAATTGTTAAATAGTTTGACTTACATTACGATAAAAATAAAATACACTCATTTTAGAAGAAAAATTCAGAATAGTATTTATACTGTAAAATTCTTTGAAAATTTAAACAAGGGAAGTAATTTCAAAAAATACTTTACAAAGAAATCACTATGAAAATTTTGTTTTTGTGAAATAATTACATTGTAAGGTCTGTGACCCCCATTTTTCTTTTTGTTTTTAGAAAGTTCAATACAGGGGCTAGCAATATATAAATTCAATCAAAATTGTCATTGATGTAACTTGAATAATTTTTAAAAAATAATAATTTACCCTAACATTTCAACTAAAAATTTCAAATTTTTTCGGTGAAAGATTGTGAGCTTATATGGTCTGTGACCCCCAATTTTTATCATATTTTTTGGAAGTTCAATTTTTGAAGTTTAATTCTGCAAACTATTGAAAAATTCTGATGGATTTCGCTTGGTCCCGCGGACCACGTTAATTTTATATTGAGACATGTAGTAATCCTAAAATTGGTTTGTTAACCTTTTCAATGGTGCTACTAAAGGTATATTTACCTGAAGAACTGTTTGAAATAATTTTGGTGTTTTATTTGGTTCCTTGGGTGGCTGAATTATTTGTTCCACATTAATTTTACTTCCTCCCAGAGAACTTTCACTTTCTTTCTTTTGCATCTTAGCATTCTGTGCTAATAATTTCCTGAAAGATATCAAAGCATTTGTTATTATCAAATCAATGTCAAAAAACATTGACAATGCATGCCAAAATTAAAGTACTTTCAGAAAATAAATAAAATAAATAAATAACAATAAGAAAGCTGTCAAAACCATCTAATTATAAGAACTTTTTCACATCTAAACTTTTAAACTTTTCAGTGTATGTAAATTGCAGGTTAACCATACCCTTGAGAACTTTGTAAAAATTAGATACACAATTACACAATTAAAGACACACATGTTTAAATAATTGCTGGACTTCCGAGTTTATTGATTCTCGCAGAGAAGAGTCTGATATTGCATAAAAATGGAAAAAAATTTGTCATGAAAAAGAAGAGACTTTTTATATGACCGCAAAAATTTTGCGGTCGTATTATGGTATGGCGCTGGCGTCGGTGTCGGCGTCGGCGTCGGCATCTGTGGACAGCATAACTTTGGTTCTAGTGAACGGATTGTTACCAAATTTTAGCATGATGTTTGTTGGCACAAGCTTAAGCTCGGATTTTAATTTCGCGTTCCCTGCCCGACCCGTTTTTGAAAAAGAGGCAAAAAAGGGGTTAAATTAGGTATTTTCGTGTCTGTGGACAGCATAACTTTGGTTCTAGTGGCCGGATTGTTTTCAGATCTTAGTATGATGTTTCTTGGAACATTCTTGAGAAACGTTTTTTTCCTTTAGTTTTTGGCCCCACCCATTTCAGAATTAGGGGCCAAAAAAGGGTTAAATTGGGTGTTTTCACATATTTGACTATAGAATCTTTATTATTTATTGGATTTTGATGGAGTTTGTTTCAGTGTGCTCCTGAGGAAATTTCCAATCTGATGTATGCCAACGGATTTCACGTAGTATGTACCGCTCACGAGATAAATGGGGCCCAACAGGGGCTAATCTCAAAAAAATTAATTTTTTATTTTAAGTCCGATTTTGATGCAGTTTTTTTCAATGGATTCCTTGTGAACTTAGCTATTTGATTTTTGGTAATTTTTTTTATTTTAAGTCAGATTTTGATGCAGTTTTTTTCAATGGATTCCTTGTGAAAAATTAATATGGCACTCAGCTATTGATTTTTGGTAACTTGTTTCCTTTCCCAGCTATGAGGGGCCGAAGGGGCCAAAATTGCGAATTTCCAGATAATGTGGAATTTCTATTTTTCATCGGATTTAAATGGGATTTTTTTCTTTGGATTCCCCTTGATCTAAGCTTTCAGATGTATGTCAACGGATTTGGCGTTGCTCTTACAGTTTCTGAGCTACAAGGGGTCAAAGGGGCCAAAATTGCAATTTTTCTAAATATGTCAAATCTTTATTTTTCATTGGATTTCGATGGGATTTTTTTCTTTGGATTCCTCTTGATCTAAGCTTTCAGAGGTATGTCAACTGATTTTGCGCGGCATATACCATTTCTGAGCTACAAGGGGTCAAAGGGGCAAATATTGCAATTTTTCTAAATATGTCAAATCTTTATTTTTCATCGGATTTCCATGGGATTTTTTTCTTTGGATTCCTCTTGATCTAAGCTTTCAGAGGAATGTCAACTGATTTTGCGCGGCATATACCATTTCCGAGCTACAAGGGGTCAAAGGGGCAAAAATTGCAATTTTTCTAAATATGTCAAATCTTTATTTTTCATCGGATTTTGATGGGATTTTTTTCTTTGGATTCCTCTTGATCTAAGCTTTTAGTAGTATGCCAAAGGATTTGGCATAGTTTACTTTTTCCGAGCTACAAAGGGTCAAAGGGGCCAAAATTGCAATTTTTCTAAATATGTCAAATCTTTATTTTTCATCAGATTTCAATGGATTTTTTTTTTATTTCTATGGATGTAAAGTGTTAGTTGATAGTAACATATTTTGCATAGCTCTTACAGTTTTTTTTATCAATAAGTGATCAAAAGGGTTGATTTTTTCCGTAGTTTGTTTCCAGCTAATAACTGTGTCAAGCTTCTTTTTGTGTCCATCTAATTATTGTGTCAAGCTCTTTACTGTGTCCACATTCACTTTGAACTACTTTTATTGAAATTTCAGCGATTGACATGCTGCAGTCGTATCATGCTGCACTCAGCGTAGCCCTTTATTTCCAATTATAAGTAGTATGACAAAAATATTCATATATATATTTTGCATCATACTTGGTAAGTTCTTTTTCATAAATCAAAACCACTTGACAGTTGTAACATGGCAGATGTTACAGTACACTACATATAAGTTGATGTTTATGGCTATCAGATCTTATTCAATGGGGCTAGCATGTAATCTGACTTTATTTGTTTCAATCTACAAAGCTAATAAGATGTCCTTATCTGTGGTCCTACAAACTATTCATAGATGAAATATCATTTTTAATACTATTTACCTTGCTCGTTTTTTCAGCATTTTATGAGCTGCAGGGAATTCACTCATAGCCGATTCAAAGTCAGCTTTACTCAAAATAAACAGATTTGTAAATCCTTTCACACGAACATCTGCTGTTCTTCTATTACCCTCTGTGCCAACTGATAACAGGCTAAAATATATAGATGTAAAATTAATCTGATAATTCTTATTATAAACTCAACCAAATATGCAAAATTGAAAGTCATCTTGGAGGATTGACATACTCAGCATTACATCTGTTACAAGCATATACAAATAAAAAAATTGTTGTCGTTGTTGTTATAGGATAAAAAAACATAGGGAGAGACTTAATACACTACTGTGCACTTTGCCATTACCATGGGTGTCGGGAACCCTTTTTCTGGTCTTTTTTTCAAATTAAAAAATAAAGGGCTACGCCGAGCGCAGCATGATACGACCGCAGCATGTCGTCCACTGAAATTTGAATAAGTGTAATTTAAAGTGAGTATGGACATAGGAAAGAGCTTGACACAATAATTAGATGGACGCAATAAGGAGATTGACCAAGTAATTAGCTGGACACAAACTAGGGAAAATAAAAATTAGCCCTTATGACTCCTTATGATTCCNTATTAGCTAGAAACAAAATAGGGAATAAATAAACCCTTTTGATTACTTACTGATAAAAAACCGTAAGAGCTATGCAAAATATGTACTATCAACTAAAACTTAACATCCATAGAAATTCAAAGAAAAAAAAAACATCGAAATCTCATGAAAAATAAAGATATGACATATTTAGAAAAATTGCAATTTTTGCCCCTTTGACCCCTTGTAGCTAATGGAAACGGTAAAAGCTACACAAAATCTGTCGACATACTGCTGAAAGCTTATATCAAGAGGAATCCAAAGAAAAAAATCCCATCAAAATCCGATGAAAAATTAAGATTTTTATTTAGAAAAATTGCATTTTTGGCCCCTTTGACCCCTTGTAGCTCAGAAACGGTAAGACCTACACAAAATCCGTTGACA
>MJUU01011718.1:29746-40297 GCA_002080025.1 Modiolus philippinarum
AAAAAAGGTTATACCTCAATAGTTTGGACAAACCTCTAGCTTGAACTGTTTTCATCAGACTTAGTATATTGTTCTCAAAAATGAAAGTAAAATGAAAACAAGAGGAAAGCTGTCAATGTGACAGCAAACCAGGTTTTCTGTTACATGGATAGTACATCTTACCCAGAGGTTCACCTTGAATATCTGAAATGTACACTTTTTTTTAAAATCTGCAAGGTTAAGCTGTCCTTTGAATTTGAATATTTTTTTTAAATCTATATACAAACTGTTGGAGGCAACATCCTTCTCTGGACAAATGGGGTACCCTGATGGCAGATATGTGACATCCTGCTCTGGACAAATGGGGTACCCTGATGGCAGATATGTGACATCCTGCTCTGGATGCATTTGATGCAACACCATTGTGATAGCATGTTTAGTTGTTGAGAAATTGACTTACATGCACAATTTTACAAATTTCACTCAAGCTTAAAATATAGGTCAGGTCAAACCCCTCATTTTTTTAATGATTTGAGTCTAACTCATCAAGGTCATTAATTTGATGAGACATCCT
Source organism: Modiolus philippinarum (assembly GCA_002080025.1). NCBI lineage: Eukaryota > Metazoa > Mollusca > Bivalvia > Mytilida > Modiolidae > Modiolus > Modiolus philippinarum. The sequence goes on from MJUU01011718.1 coordinate 30,300, forward strand.
TGTGGTATGATGTGTATTGATGAGAAATGGACCTAAACCAAATATTAACAAAAGTCATTGAAGCTTAAAATATATATGTCAAAGTCACTTAAATGTCAATGATTTTGGTAGTACATGTACTCATCAAGTTGATTCATTTGATGAAACATCATTGTTGTATGATGAGTACTTGTTTAGAAATGGACTTAAACGCAAAATTTAACTAGAGANTTTATGAGATCAGAAAGATGTGTACGAGGTTTCCTGAAAAGGATTCTTTTAGCATGGGTATGATCACTAATGTTTGATTGCGTGAGGTTGGTCACCCGGGGTCGTAACATAGGATAGAATTCTATCCTTTGGATAGACACTAATCCAAAAACTGTGAGCTAAGCTCACTAATAAATACCCCCCACAACCCCATTTGATTCCAGAAATTATAAAATCAATCAAATCACATTCTGAAATAGAAGGTGCACATCTAAATTATGTCATGAACACTGTGCTTAAGTTTCATGAAAATCTATTCAGTGGTTCAGGAGGAGTAGCAGATAAGAGATGTAATGTAATGGGCAAGTCGAGGTTTTGCTATGGGAAACTCCAAAAATCAATCAAATCAAATTCTGAAATAGGAGATGCACATCTACATTATGTCATCAAGACTGTGTTAAAGTTTCATGCAAATTTATTCAGTGGTTCAGGAGGAGTAGCAGATAAGAGATTGGTATCCCCCCCTTGTAATGTAATGGCCAAGTCCATGTTTCGCTATGGGAAACCCCAAAAATCAATAAAATCAAATTCTGAAATAGGAGGTGCACATCTACATTATGTCATAAAGACTGTGTTAAAGTTTCATGAAAATCTGTTCACTGGTTCAGGAGGAGTAGCGGATAAGGGTTGAGTACCCTCAGGTGTAAGACGGAAAGACGGACGGACAACCCCATCACTATAAACCCCCCACTTTTCAAGTGGGGGTATAACATAAGTCATTCAAGCATAAATTGTAGGTCATGGATCCCTAAATGTTGTTGAATCTGGTAGTATTAATCAAGGTGCATGTACTGATGTAATATTATTGAAATATTACAAGAGGTCATCAAAGTATGGACCTAAACGCAAAACTTAACATAGGGACATTCATACAGATGGATGTATGGACAAACAAGGGTAAATCTAAATTTCCCTTCCACTTGATGGCGAGGCATAAAAAAAATTTTCACTGTTTAACTGCAGTTACTGTTGAGACTGTCATGAATTCACTCTTCAACAATTAATTTTACCTTATTTCACCAAACACACTGCCATTTTTAAGTGTTGCAAATACCAGTGAATTATTGGGTCCTCCAACCACTTCTACAAGTCCCTGACTTACAATATACATCTCTTTTCCTACTTCTCCCTGAAAAAAATATAAGAAAATGGAACAAACTTTTATTTGGGTGTATCAAGATTTTCTGTAATTTATATGTGTAATACATGTAAAATTTTTCCTGTTAAATGGGATAAAGTTACAAAATGTCAATGAAATTTTATTTGAAGTTTTGGAGAAAATGTGAAGAAAAAAACAGGATAGGCACCACTGCACTTAAGAGCATAACTGCCAGCTACCCCTGTTAATGGGGGTACCCCCATAAAGGAAATCAAATTTGAAATTTTCAGAGAGCAATTGTTTCTTCCTATCACAGCAATACAGTCAACATTCTATTGCATGATGATTGTGATTGTGATTCTAATAAGAACAGTTTTTTATCTAGCCTTTACCTTTCTACAAACATATTCTCCAGGTAGGAACAATATTGGTTTTAGTTTCAGCACTAGGTTGTAAAGTAAGGATTTATCACAGTCTTGGAACAGTTTTACTCTACTTAGAGTGTTGAAGTGAACATGGATAGCCAGATCTGTTCTTAACTTTGTTGGCAGAGTATCCATTAAAGCTTTTTCATCTGAAATCATAAAATTTAAATACTAAAAATCACAGAAATCAATTAGAATTTTATGAAAAGAAAATAAAAATAGAATGTGAGTCTTCCATGGAAGACAGTATCCCTGGTACTGCTGCTGTCAAATTTGATCTGGGAAGTACAAATTTCGTTTGTCAGTAAGTGGATGTCTGACAGACCAGAATTGGATAAGTACAATATGGAAACTCATCCTTAAGTAATTTACTATATTCAAGTTGCTGTGAATTGTAGTTTCTGATAAAAGATCTTTGAATGTATTTTCCTTAGGATCCAATGTTAAATTATGGACCCCTCTGGCGGCCATCCTGGGTGAGGATACCTTTTTTTGAAGGGACCATCCAAGGACCATTGTGAAAAAGTTAGGTTCTAACTAGTAGTTTCTGAGAAGATCTTTGAATGTGCTTTTTACAGGGTCCAATTTTAATCTATGATCCCCATTGGTGGCCATCTTGGATGAGGTGGGACCTGATAGATACCTTATTTTGAAAGGACTGTCCAAGGATCACTGTGATGAAGTTTGGTTCTAATTGGACAAGTAGTTTCTAAAAAAGATCTATGAATGTTTTTGCATCCAAGGTTAAACTATCCACTGGTGGCTATCTTGGATGAGATATGGACCTACATGTATCTTCTTTGTAGGAGGTCATCTATAAACCACTGTGACAAAGTTATGTTACTCTAATTGGACTACAGTTTTCAGGAGATCTTTTAATGTGTTTCAAAAGGCTCCTGGCAGCCACCTTGGACTAAGTGGGATCTGCCAAATAACCATTTCTGAATGGATCAATCCAAGAAACATTGTGACAAAGTTTGGTTCTAATTGGACGACTTAATTATTTTCTGGTATAGTTTCTGAGAAGAAGATTTTGGAATGTATTTTCCATAGGTCCAATATTGAACAATGTTCCCCTTTGGCAGCTAACTGGTTAGTTTCAGACCTGCCTAATGCCAATTCTTAAATGGGACAACATAAGGACTATTGTGACCAAGCTTGGTTCCAATTGGCCCCATGGTTTCAAAGAAGCATTGAAATAATAAAAATTTAACAACAAAATCATATAAAATTCTTTCATCAAAATCACACATAATTTAGGACATATACTGTACCAAATACCGGTACTATACCATGCTAATTTTGTTAATAAAATTAAGGTACCTAGTATTTTCTGTTGTTGCCAGTTATAAAGGAACCATACTCTGACTTTTTCTCTCATTTCTTTGGGTAAATTTAGATTTTTAACATAACGCAATGCTGTTTCCATTCTTTTGTCATAAAGTGTCTTTATTCTCTGAGCTTGTTCCACTATATCACGAATCTACAACATATATCTAGTTGTTACTGTAAATGCTGTAAATTAACTAGAGGCTCTCAAGAGCCTGTATAGCTCACCTGGTCCATGACTGGCATAAACTGCAGCCCAATTAACCCAATATTAAAGTGTCTCATTTTCTAGAAGTTTCAATGGAGAAAATCTTTGAACATGTTTTCCCATAGGGACCAATGTTTAACAATGGTCCCTGCTGGCGGCCATCTTGGATGAGGTGCTGACTTGTCAGACATAATTTTTTAAGAAGACCATTAAAGGCCTATTGTGACCAAGTTGTGATTCCAACTGACCAAGTAGTTTCAGAGAAGAATGTCTTTGAATGTGTTTTTCCCATAGGGTCCAATGTTAAACTATGTCCCCCGCTGGCAGCCATCTTGGAATACATGCAGACTTACTAGAAACATTCTTCGATAGATACCGACTATGGACAGTTATCACCAAGTATGGTTCCAATTGGGCAAGTAGATCCAGCAGTTTCCATGGTAATTTAAAGCCCCACTATCCATTACAACCCATTTCAGACCATCATTCAAAAAAAAATTTGGGCAGGGGTTCCCCTAATAATACAGATAATACATATTGCTGAAAGCAAAACATTCCAAGTCCCCCTTTCCATAAAAAAATTTTGGCAGGGGTTCCCCTTTATAGTCTAGTTTAAACATATCTCTTATGTTGTGAAGAAACACATCGCTACATCAATATCAATTTGGAAACCAAATTTCATTGAAATTGGACATTGTTGAATTTTCCCGCCTTTTTTGGTGGCCATTTTGAAAATGGCCTCCAATGAACAATTTTCAACACCAGTTTTTGAAATCGCAACATCAATATCTATTTGGAAACCAAATTTCATTGAAATCTGACAATGTTGAATTTTCCCACCCTTTAGGTGGCCATTTTGAAAATGGCGGTCAACAAACAATTTTCAACACTGGTTTTGAAGTCGCAACATCAATATCTATTTGGAAACCAAATTTTATTGAAAATTAACAATGTTGAATTTGCCCGCCTTTTTTGGTGGCCATTTTGAAAATGGCGGTCAACAAACAATTTTCAACACCACTTTTGAAGTCACCACAGCATGGCAAACATTTCATCAATTTACACTTAACCTTCATCTTCTATAGTTTTGGAAGTAAGACTAAAAATATGAAAATTTTGAAAAGTCTGTGAAAAAAGGGCAATAACTCCTACAAGGGTTTATGGATTTTCTCGAAAATTTCAGGATGGGTAGATCTTGATATGATGAACATTTTTGCAATTTGAAGTTGACCTTTATCTGCTATAGTTTCTTTGATAAAAAAAATAAAAAACATCAAAATTTTGAAAAATTTCAGGAAAAAGGGCAATAACTCCAAAACTGGTAATCAGATTTCTTTCAAAATTGCAGGGCGGGTAGATCTTACCATGCTGATCACTTTTAACTCATGTCAGATTTTGATATCAGTAACAGTTTTCGAGTTATTTGCCAAAAACACCAATTTACTCCCATGTGCTATTTTTAGTAATGGCAGCCATGTTGTTTAGTCCTCGGACTCATCGGACACAATTTTTAAACAGGATACCCTGATAATGATTCAGGCCAAGTTTGGTTAAAATTGGTTAAGTGATTTCAGAGGAGAAGATTTTTGAAAAAGTGTATGATGGATGGATGGACGACGGATGCCAAGTGATGGCAATAGCTCACATGACCCTTCGGGTCAGGTGAGCTAAAACTTGATAAGATCTATGTGAGGTAAAGAAATGTCCATTAATTTTTAGTAGCATTTCACTGATATCTTGGGGCTGGGGGTCAGTTTTTGTAAAGGCAGAAAGCATGAGTACCTAGAGAGAATTGCTGACCTTCGGAGAATAACTTTGTGTTTAAAAGAATCTACAAAATGTGAAAGGTATGATTTATGAAATTCTCTTCTTTCTCAATAATGGTCCTACACAATACTGATACATTATTGATAGGCAATGAAGAATACAGCAACTCACATCTAAAATGAGTTTAAAAAAGTTTTTTTTTTCAATAAAAGTTTTATCTAGTTGTTAAATGTTGTAAAGAGTGGGAAAATATTTTACAAACACTACTGCTGTTTTCAGGTCCACATGTTGTTTTCAGTGCTTCCCTCTTCCTGCCACTACTGCTTTAGAGCACATTTTTCATAAAGTATCCAGCATCATGCATACTTAAAAACCCCAATCTTGGGTCACATTTAAACTCCATACAAGCCCATCTTCAACAAGAGCTGTCACTGAATTGCAGCCAAATATACCCCTCACTCATTGAACCCTAATTCGATATGGTAAATGCAAATTTGAGTTGGTGTGGACACAATACAGGTGTGGACACAGTACAAGTGTGGACACAATACAAGTATGGACACAATGATATAATCTTCAAGAAAGAACTTTCCAGAAGGGTTCCAATGAAAATACTCTGTCTAAATCAGACAAATATAAAATTTACCCTTTTAAGCCTATTTGACATTTTACACAAAAATCATAAAGATTAGAAAAATTTCATCTAAACACTTTGAAAACAACTTTTCAAGAGGATTACAATGAAAAAGGGTGTCTCTCCAATATATTGATTTCACAATATTTAAGCTTTACATTATTTCTTGGAAAAAAAAAGATAATTGCAGAAGGAATCAATGAAAATCAGTCAAATTATCTCCCCTTCCTAGTTTCGTACAATAATTACATTCCTTCATGCACATCTCCATAGAGTGTCCTTCTTTTGTGTCAAGTTTCATCACAACCCTTCCAGTGGTTTAAGAGGAGTTGAGCTTAGAAGGTAATCCATACATATGGAAATTCAAAGTTAAATGATCTCCCCTTCCTGATTTTCAAACATCAGGAACAATCATATTCCTTCATGCACATCTACATAAAGTGTTCTTCCTTTGTCTAAAGTTTCATCAAAATCCTTCCAGTAGTTTAAGAGGAATTGTGCTTATGAGGTAACCATTACATATGGAATCAACGAAAAATCGAAGTAAAATTATCTCCTCTTCCTGGTTTCTGACAATAATTATATTCCTTCATGCACATCTCAATATAGTGTCCTTCTTTTGTGTAAAGTTTCATCAAAATCCTTCAAGTGGTTTAAGAGGAGTTGTGCTTACGAGGTAACCCATACATGGGGAATCAACAAAAGGTCAAAGTCGAATTATCTCCCCTTCCTGGTTTCAGACAATAATTATATTCCTTCATGCACATCTTCATATAATGTTCTTCTTGTATAAAGTTCATCGAAATCCTTCAAGTAGTTTAAGAGGAGTTGCACTTATGAGGTAACCCATACATGAGGAATCAACAAAAAGTCAAAGTCGAATTATCTCCCTTTCCTGGTTTAGGACAATAATTATATTCCTTCATGCACATCTCCATATAGTGTCCTTCCTTTGTGTAAAGTTTCATCAAAATCCTTCCAGGGTTTAAGAGGAGTTGCGCTTATGAGGTAAACCATTCATAGGGCATCAACGAAAAGTCAAAGTTGAATTATCTCCCCTTCCTAGTTTTGGACAATAATTATATTCCCTCATGCACATCTCCAAACAAGAAGTGTGGACAGACAGATGGACAGACGGACAGACAGACAGATAGGATGATTCCTTTATACCATATACCCCCAAACTTTGTTTGCGGGGGGTATAATGATTCCTATATAACCCCCAAATTTTGTTTGCAGGGGGGGTATAATAATCCACTTTCAACAATATAATTATAGTTTCGTAACGAGAAAAAATTGTATATCCCTGGATATCAACTAGAGTTATGTTATACGAGCCTCTGGCGAGTTTATTATATTTGAAATTACATAAAGAGAGTTGATATCCAGCGATATACATTTTTTTTGGAGTTGTTAAAGCTATTTCTCTTATGATTTTCATAAACAAATTTAGTGATATTTAGTGCCAAGCTGCTGTTGACAACACCGTTACTAGGCAATGTTAATCACGGCCAACAAGATTTCATAGTGGTCCAATAGAAGCATTGAAAAAGTGATAACACATGATGTGTGATGTGCCATCACCTGTCGCTCAACCAATGAAATTCCGACAAGAGAGATGCAACAAGTTCATATCTAACTCCAGCTTCAAAGTCTCATTGTGTACCACAAATAACTATTCGTGCAAGAAGTAGGTAATATGGGTGAATCATAAGAGAATATGCATTATAACACCACTATAAATCAGAATTGTTGGTTGGTCCTTTGGATGTTAAAATGACCAATCATAGTTATCATACACAGTCAATAAATACAAAATGTAATACATATATTTACATACCTGACCAACAAGTAATGCAAAAACAAATACACCAGATAACCAATACACAATCATAAATACATATTCCAGTGTATTGACGGGTTTGGGGTTGTTTCCTATTGATGTAGCTGTCTTGGTAGCCAAGTAAAAACATCTGATGTACCTAAAATTTAAGTATACTCAAACTTTAACTTTTCTGTTCAAGAGAAATAAAAGATCCAACTTCAGCATAAATTTTTGCAATGCTAATAAATTTGCTTTTGTAAAGATGATTAAGTTTATGTTGATCTCATAATAAAGGAACTTGAGTAGTAGATTGAAATCAAGATATGCTTAAGAGAAGCCTAGACATATTTTCACTCCTTCATCTAGCAGTGAATGAGTGTTTGTAAGGACTATGCAATATATTGAAATATTTATTGGCTAAACTGAAATATGGCTAACAAGAACATGGATGTTTCAATTTTGACCAAACTAATGTAGAGGGCCAAATTGAATATACTATGTGTGATGAGCATCTGCACATAGTTGAAGGTCTAATGATGATTTCAGGATGAAGAACAACAATAAAAGTGTTTTTATATTGTATTGCTTTATATTAATGCATAGGTTATTTTATTTCATTTCAATATCTTTCATTAGGTGATTCCTGTTCTGCAATCTAACAAAGCTATCTATGGTTTAACAACAAGCAAGACTATATACAGTTACCAGTATCTTTAAACCTACAAAGTGTACCTCATTATGGCACATCATCACAGTAAACAAATTTTGTCTAGATTCTGAAAACCATCCGAGGTGCATGTGTATGCAAGGTTAGATGATCCTACCATGTACACTAACTTGAGATCTGAACTCAGGCATAAACTTGAATGTAAGTCAATCAAGAGGATATGTGGATCAAAATAAACTTATTTGCTTGTACCACCAGAATTGCATGTGTATGCCAAACTTTGGACTCAGACGCAAACTAGAATTAAAGTCACTAAAGCCTAAAGTGTATGTCAAAATTGAAAATTTTACCTTGGTAAATGATAGATTACCAGAGATGCATGCATATGAAAAGTTTATATGTTCCTACAAGAACTAGGATATAAACTTAAACCAAACCTAAGATACAACTGTATGCAAAGTATGATGATCTGGCCCTGCAAAGTCACTATTAAAGACCAATAATAAAGTTCAGACCGAAATTGACATGGGCACTAAGGAGAACTCAGCATAACAAAATTGGTTTTAACTAGAGCAATTTCAATCCTTAAACTCTAAGCAAGGTAAAATTGAGAAATGTGTGGATTCAAATTTTGTTTGACACACTATTGTGTTGATACAGTAATTTGCAGCACACAGCAAGTTCTTGAAGTGTTACCAAAGCACATCATTTCGTAGCTTGAAACTTAATATCAAATAATTCCAACTGCTACCAGCCAAGAAATCTTGAATGAAAATTTGATTTCAAACAATCAAGGTTTAAGAAAACAGGCAATAGTCATGAGTCAAAGCTGAAAATTGCTTACACAATACAATTGATCATTTCTATGCTTCATACTAATTTCAAATCATTCCCTCCAGTAAAAGTTCATAAAACTTTTCATATTTGAAAAAAAAAATTTGCTAATACATGTAACCCCTGAAACCCAATTTTCCGAAAAACCCTAGGATTTTATTGTCCCTTGTCTATGACCTTAACGGTCTACTAGTTCCTATTGTATAACCAATGTAGCTATTTGATAAACCTGTAGTTGTTATTTAAGTGACCTACTGGTATTGTTCTACTACAATATATATTGGAAAAAATTCTTGGAAACTTGCTTTTGTCCAGCAATCAAAAAATCTTAAGTCCTATTGAATTTTTCAACAATACCATTGTGTAGCAATCTGTCATCACCTGAGGGGTTTTACCTTGATATATGAACACTGAACTGTTGCTCCTGTATGAAATTTTTATAACTATATCATTGTAAGGGAAATAAAAAGTTGCATATAAAATGGGAATTAATTGTCTTTGTTTATTTATTAGTACAAATAATTCTATCAAAAATTTATATTAAAATCCAAGTTTATGATTGTTAGTTGGGAAATCTGAAGATTATCCCAAATAATGATAAATGATTATTTCCTAATAATTTTCTTATAATTAATAATATTATGTGATTGATATAATAAATTATTTGGTTCCAATATTCTATATCTTGTATGAACTGTATTTTATAAGACAACCCAATTAAATAACAACTGTATCAGGTTGTCCCTATATTTAGAAATGGAATGCTATTGGCCTTTAAAAATAGTATTCATATGAATGTTCAGCCATGTAGGTCCAACTGGCTTTGGTCCAACCATGTGACCATATTATACCTATTGGCTTAATCCATACAAAACAGAAAATGGGCAATTTGAAATAATTTTATTTTTAGTTATATTTCTTAATAAAAAAAAACAGTATTTTTAAATGTTTAATAAAATTG